>CAUYQG010073303.1:0-29747 GCA_963574415.1 Tarsius wallacei | reverse complement strand
TTGTGGGGATTCTCTGTTTCTCTTGTGCTTAGCTGGTCACATCTCTGGTGAGATGGGGAAAGTATTCTTGGATTACCTCCTGGAATACATGTTCCAAGTTGTTCCCATTTTCCCTTTCTTCTTCTGGGATATCAGTCAGGTGTAGGTTCAGCCTCTTGATATAATCGCACATCTCTTGTAGGCTTTGTTTTTTCTTTCTGAGTCTTCTTTCTATGTTTTTTACAGAACGGGTTAATTCCATGTTCTGGTCTTCAAGTTCTGAGATTCTTTCTTCAGTTAGATTAATTCTGCTTTCCATGCTTGTCATCTTGTTATTTATTTCCTTGATGAAATTTTTTATTGCCAGATTCTCTGTTATAAGTTCTTTCAGTATTGCATCTTGTCTTTCTTGAGTCTTATTCACTCTTTCCAACCATTCCCTAATCCCTGTTGTATTCTGGGGCCAGTCGTTGCTGACTTCCATTGTTGGGGAACCAAGGTCTGATTTCTCAGGAGTTTTGTCTTTGGTAGACTAGGAATTATCTGAGGTCTTCCTTTGACTTTTCCTCATTTGTGACAGATCTCTTATTTTTTTTTCTTTAGCTCTGCTATTCAGTGTCAGTGGGAGAGGCTTTTCATTCTGATGTTTGCTCAGTCCTCTATTCTTCTCTGATCTGGGCTCTGGATTTGTTCTACTTTGAAATAGAATGGTGGATGGGATGCTTCACTGTCTCTTGTAGTTTTTGAAATCTGTAAAGTGGGGGATGGGGTGCTAGGAATCAAATGCTACTTGCAAATTAAAATGTTCAATTATTGTGGTATGTGTTCCTTGAGATCCACTCCCCACCACCACTCTATATGATGATGCAAAGCAGAAACCAATACACACTACAAAACTATCTGGAATAACAACAAAGCAAAATAAAACAAACCACCATCACCACAACAAAAAAACCAAGAAAACTAAATACACACACATGTCTGGTACAAAGTGAATAGAGAAGACAAAAAGACCGAAGGGGGGAGAATAAGAAAAAAAGAGGGGAGTTGCATGGAACCCTCACACGTATTTTCACATACCCCTTAAACTATAAAAAATGAATATTAAAAAAACCCAGAAGAACAAAAGTGCAAAAACCAAAAACCAAATCAAAAGATGAACAAACAATCATTCACATAAACACATAAACAGAGAATGGCAAATAAAAAAAGAAAGAAAAGGAAATAGAAAAGAAAAAAAAATTGGGGATAGGGAATGCAGATCAAAGCCTCACATACACCTTCATGCACAAAAGAAAAATATTTTTAAAATAGATGAACTAACAAACAGAAAATTTTTAAAATTAAAAAATAATTGAAAATTTAAAAAACAAAACAGAATAAAACAAACAACAACAACAATAAAACCCTGTCCTCTTGTGGCAGGCTCTGTAATTGTTCCTCTATTCAGATCTCTCCTGCAGAGCCACCTCTTTCACTCTCTCCTCAGTAAATGAATTAAGGAAGGAGGAGTGGAGGTGGGTGGGGCTGCAGTCCTCTCCTCCCACTCTCATATGGTCAGGGAGATCTCTGGTAGGGATGTACAGGATAGTTTCTTCCCCAGGTATGTACTCTCACGAGGTTGCCCCAGTAAGGCCTACCCTGGAATGGGATTTTCCTATTGTGATTGATGTCCAGGCTCCATCTGGGTTTGTCCCTCTCAGTCATGGCCCAGCAGTGGGGGCCTGATGTTCAGAGGATAGCTGGGGAGAAGGAGTTTTGGGTCAGACCCTGACAGACTCACCACTGATCTCTTTGGAGTTCTTCCTGTCCTTTTCCGGCCACACCCTTTGTCCCACAGCTGAATCAGGGTAAGGGGTGGGGCGTCCAGAACTCAGCACTTATCAGGTCCCTCTGAAGTTTATGCTCTCAGTATATTTCCTATGGACCATGATCCAGCCCTGAGTAGTTGATCAGCCATTCACAGAAATTGGATCTCTGGATTCCATCTGCAGGCCCTTCCAGTGCCTTAATAGGTGCTAAAGCAGTGAGACAAAGCCCAGAACAGTCTCTCTCCTACTTCAATGGTGAGGGAGTGCCTTGGGTACTAGTTTGCCCATGCAGCTTAGGCAACAAGTTGGAGGCTGGTGGGGGCGGGCGGTGTGCAATGCAAATCTCTGCTTGGAAAATGGCTGCAGTGGAATGTATTCCTCTCTGGATTGCCCAATGCTCTCTCTCCAAAAATCAGATCCTGTGCTCCAGTGGGTCGGGTATGACAGGTGATGGTGTGTGCCTGGTGCCAGGCACTGGGAATCAGCTGGATTCAGCAGGCTTTTCTCAGGTGCATTCCCACAGGCAGCAGACATTTCTGTGGGCAATCTTGTGAGTTGCACTCTATTTTCAGGGCAGTGGGGGCTTTTAGTCACCCTCAGAGCGGGGACCTGGGTGCATGCAGCCGAGTATCCCCTCAGACGGACTTTCATCCTCCCACCAGTGCCTGCCTACTCATGCAGAGAGTCTTTATTGTAGCTCCACCTCTCAAGGTGATGATCTTAAAGGTTTGATTATTTGCCATTCATTTCTTAAATTTTATATGACACTTGAAATTTAGGGCAAGAAGGACTAAGTATCTTTTTTTGGATTTCCTGAAACTGGTGACCTGGGAATGCATATGTCTGTCTGACAGTAAGATAAGAATAAAATTAAAGCAAATAAGATATAGACTTTTAGACTCTCCAGGACTGTAGAATCATCTGCAGTCTCTTCCTAAAGTTTTCTTGATGCAAAAGCTGATGAGAGGAGAGAGTTCAACTGCCTTTGTGGTTCTAATTGTGTTAACCCTGAGGCAGGCAATTAGCACAGAGAAATTAAAGAATGTGGAATGCCCCATTAATTACTAATAAAGTATATAGGTTTAGTTGCAGGACACACAGGTTGGGTGTGGCACCTCTTACAACTGTTCTCACCTTTCACTGAGCATATCATTGCAGAGCTTTACTGCTGAGGTGCACTAAGACTCATCATCTGGATTTCAATCCTCAGAAATAGCTGAGGAAGAGAGGGAAGGGGATGGGGTAAGAGAATAAAAGCTATTGTAACTGTCCAGCAGTAAAAGAACATGTTTCTATCTCTGCTATCACCACCACTGAAATAGCCATGAAGCCTAAGCAAAAAATCTCCATAGTAGTAGCAGCTAGTTTCTGGTCACTGTATGGCTGGCCATAATGTCTCTCTCTGACACCCACTCTGTGCTTATTTTGTTAATCTCCATCACAATTGTGTGCTATGGATTGTTCTAGGTTTTAGGATTATAGGAGAAAAACAAATCAGTTTAATGTTTAAGAGCTCTGGAGTCAGGAAAACCTCTTAAAGCAGCTCAGTTACCAAGGACTGTTGTAAATGTGAACAAATTAATATTTTTTCCTACCTTATTTTTCTTACCCAAAAATAAAAATGAGAGAAAAGCCAGGCATGGTGGATGCCTCACGCCTGTATCCCAGAACTTTGGAAGCCGAGGCAGATAGGTTACTTGAGCCTAGGGTTGAGACCTGCCTAGTCAAAATAGTGAGACTCTGTCTCCTAATAAATAAATAAATAGACAAATAAACAAATAAATAAAAATATTAACTGAGTGTGGTGGTGCTTGCCTGTAGTCCCAGGTACTCCGTAGGCTAAGGCAGAAGGATAACCTGAGACCAGGAGGTAGAAGCTGTGGTGAGGCATGATCACAGAACTACACTCCAGCCTGGGTGACAGAATTATACCCTGACTCAAAAAAAAAAAGAGTAAGAATAGTGTCTATTAGCAACATGCAGTGAGTATTAAATAATTTACACAAATCTAAATAATTAACACAAAACACTTAGTAAAGTGTGGTTAATGTTTGCATATTGACAAATATTATGAATATTGTTTCAATGAATATTCACACTGTGTCAGGCACTATACTAAATGCTATATTATAAAAATGCATGCATCCTGGTTTTGTCTGCTTATTTGGGACAGAAACCAGGTTCAAAAATGCTTCTCTGTGGCATGAATTTCTTCCTGCTGAGCAACTGGTTGTACCTGCGTCTTTTTTGTATACCTCTGCAGGAACTAATTGGTGAGATCATTATCGAGTATCTGGAGCTGAGGGAGGTTTTTGGCTACGTAGAAGCCTTCAGTATATCTGTGCTCAAGGAACAGCTTATTTTGTTATTTTATTTTTATTTTAAAGATGTGAGGTAAATTTAGGGTTAGGTATACAAATGTTGATTATGCAGGTACCCTTGTAGATGAGGTGTGCTCCTCCCTCCCCTGGCAGTTTCCCTCAACTGCCAATCCCACCACCCTCCCCGGCAGTCTCCCACTACTGCCAATCCCTTTTTTATAGATTATAATAATTGTTAAATGTCTGCTTATGAGTGAGAACATATAGTACTCTGTTCTTTGTTTCTGTGATAAATCACTGAGTATGATCAACTCTAAATCCACCCAAGTCCATATGTTTGCCCTTCCTTATGGCTGCATAATATTCCGTTGTGTGTATGTACCACATTTTTTTATCCAGTCCAGCTTCGATGAGCAACATGGTTGGTTCCATGTTTTTGCTATTGTGAATAGAGTGGCAACAAACATGCATGGGAAGGTATCTTTTTTGTAGAATGATTTGAGTTCCTTCAGTTATATTCCCAATAGAAGGATTGCTGGGTCATATGGAAGGGCAATATCTAGTTCTATTGCCACATTGTCTTCCAAAGATCCTGCAAGAGTTTGCATTCCCACCAGCAATATAAAAGCATTCCTTTCTCTCCGCATCTTCGCCAGCATCTCTTGTTTGTTTTATTAATGATGGCCATTCTTACTGGGATTTGGTGTTATCTCAGTGTGGTTTTGGTTTGCATTTCTCTTATGATGAGTGAGGCTGAGCACTTTTTCATGTGTCTGTTGGTTGCCCATATATCTTCTTTTGAGAAGTGTCTATTCATATATTTTGCCCACTTTTTAATGTGTTGCTTGTTTTTTTCCTTTTCATACATTTGAGTTCCGTGTAGATTCTCAATGTTAGGCCTTTGTCAGATAAACAGTTGGCAAATATTTTTTCTCATTCTTGGGGCTGTCTCCCTGTTCTCTTGATGGTTTCTTTTGTTTTGCAGAAGCTTGTCAGTTTGATGAGGTTCCACTTTTCTATCTTATTTCTTATGGTGTGGGCACTTAGCGTCCTGAATAGGAATTGGTTGCCAGTTCCAATTTCCATAAGGGTGTCTCCTGCATTTTCTAAGTTTCTTATACTTTGAGGTTTTACATTTAGGTCTTTGATCCATTTCGAGTTAATTTTTGTATATGGTGATAGGTAGGGGCCCTGTTTCAATTTTCTGCATGTGATCAACCAGTTTTCCCAGCACCATTTACTGAATAGGTTCTCCTCTCCCCAGTAGTTATTGTTGGAGGCTTTGTCAAAGATGAGTTGGTAAGAAATGAGGCTTTGCTTCCAGAATCTCTATCCGGAACAGCTTATTTTTAGGTAATCAAGGATTCTGTCATTTACTCAGCAATTCCATCGACCAGGCAATGAAAAGAGTTCTATATTCATTGTGACTTCTTCCTTCCCTCTGAGATGTAGCTTCCAATTTCAGGACACTTAAAACATGGTACACAGACATATCAATCACAAGAACACAATACAAGGAAGAGAGAAGGAAAAGATGAATGAGGAGTAGTATGCAGTATGCAATTATTCAACTTCATCAAGACTCAATTGCAAATTAGTGTTAACGGGTAGGTTTTAAAATCCTCCTTATTCCTTAACTTCTTGCTAGACCACTTAAATGCTGTTTCAAATAAGAACTTTAACTGCCTTTACTTTCAGTTACTGTATCAGTGCAATGGAGTTAATCATACAACCTCTACCTCAGGTTATTGTGAGTCCATGTAATGTCTCTAGTGTCTAGTACAGTGCTAACGTATAACAGGCTCTCAACAAATGACACCAGTTATAACAACCCAAGGTGAATAGGTTAGACCCTTCAATTTATTTCTTTTTGTGAAAAACGGGTTAAACATCATATAGCATAATTTTCAGTTACTTGTAGGATGATTTTGACTAAGTGCCCAGCCTTATTTGTTGTCTCTCTAATTTACAAATTTTATGAATCATCTAACTCTGTTAGAGATCTCCAGACTTTTATACCCCAGATTTGTTTTCTTTCCATCCCTTACATGTTTATTCTTATTAGAAACAATTTCCAAGGATAAGGGCATTTTGCTCTTCAATAATGTTTAACTATTTTAGTCATATACAGTGCCATGTTAAAATACATGAAATAATCACTCATAAGAATTAGGCAGATAGATAACAAATAAATATGGCTATATTTTTTACATTTCCCCATGCTTCATGTTATCTTCATCTATGTGATAAAACAGTGAGAGGATATGATGGAATGAGTAACAAGAGAGGAAAAATTGTCCTGTAGTTGTACTAAGCTCATGATGATATAATATTGAAAGTATCCATAAGAAAACTCCTTTCATATTGTTTGCAAAATAAATCAAATAAAAAATTTTATTCTTCTACAGAAAATATTTTCTTATTGTTGAAGTGTTACATTATTTTAAACTTTATGAAATGACTGCTTCATAATAATGAAGTCTGAAATACACTAGGATCATTATGTTGTTGGTTTCAGTCCAGGAATTACTTATTCTTATAACTTAGTGAGTTTATTGGAATGCTAAATCAAAATTTTATTAAAATAAACTCTTGTTTTTTTCTAAATTTTGCCAAAGCTTTAACAGTATAAAGGAAAGTCCTTAAGGGTATGAAACATTGAATAAAAGATTTTTTAAGTTTCAGTTTCTAGTAAGGCTAATTTGATGTAAAATTATCAAAGCTTTAGCTTCACCCTTGGATTTAGCAAAATATTCCACCTTATATGGCAAGGTCCCATTTTGAGAAGAAAATCTTGTCCTGAATTGAGGTGAAAAGGTAAGGTATGTGGGGGAAATATCTGCTGCTGAAATGACATGGTTAAAGGGAGGTTCCTCATTTATAGCCCTGACTTCCAAATGGCAAGTAGTTTCAACATTATTTGCCTGGGGACCCACTAAACCCTTAATTCCCATTGGATTTTCATCAAAAACTGCTATTTATACTATATGAAACTCATCACTAGTGATGAAAACTCATTAGTAGAATTTGAACCAATGACGATGATTTTTAATATATGTGTCATTTCCTTACTTTGAATGACTGCTTCTCCCTCTAACTAATTTCTATTTCTATTTTAAGACACAGCTCTAATGTTTACCCTCTGATTATTTCCATAGTTATTCACATTCCTAGTGACTTTCTTTAGTGTTAAAATCTACTCTTACAATCTGAGACCTTAACTTTGTGCTACTCATAGCTTTTGTTTAGAATCTCATAGTTAAAATTTGTCCTCCTAACTAAACTGAAAACTGCTCAATAGTAGAGACAGTGGTGTCACATGACAAAATAGGCTTCAGGTAACACTGGGCATCCTTGAAACTGTCTGAAGAACATTCTCTGTTTTATAAACTTGCAGCTGAATATGCGATATGCTCTGATACATGGGCCATGGTCATATTGGGCTGAAATGCTGGTAACTGAACTCATGGTGTTTGCTTCATTGGAGCTTCCACAAAATAAAAAGTGAACTAGGCTCATGTTTAAAATAGCAAAGATAGGGTCTATGAAACAAAATAGCAGTAAGTAAAACATATAATTTGGTGATTAGTTAATGTGGGAGTACATGTTGGAAAGTGAAACCAGGGAAGTGGTGAGAGGGGAGAGCAACACCTTCAATCTGAGTGGGAATTATATATGCCTCCCATCCCATGGCAAGGATTGCCAATGTCTATGTCTATGAGATTCCCGAGAAAGATCCTGTTCTGTGGGAGAGGAGGGATAATCCTATGCATAGCGTGGAATCTGTCACTTGGCTTTGTTCCTGGTTTATCTCCTACACAATTCATCTCTAAATGTAATGTGGAACAGAGATTTTAAAATTGAAAACAAACAAGAAACAAGAATTATTGAGCTGAAATCTGTGAGACACTGAGACTTAAACATTTCTTGAGTTTCCCACTCACTGTCACCCAAAAAAGAGAGGTTTTTAAAAATAATAACAATATACCCTACAACTGTGGCAGCTAGAGAAGGCATAAGTGTTCCTGTGGGAAAACAGCAGCACCTGTTGGGCATATGATTACTCATATGGGGTCTACAGGCACTTAGGAATTCCACTGAGTAGTAGCAGTGGGATTCAGCACGAAATTAGTTTGTGAGTACACGCTACTCATCTCTGTGAGGATCCCAGATATGCTTGACTGGGGAAGAAAAGGACTTTCCAGAGGTTTAGAAATTATAGTCAATTAAAGTGGCTTTATTGCCAATACTGTGACCTAACATGTAACACCATCAGTGAAAGCATAAATAGTCTTGGAGTTCAGTGCTGATCTTTTAGGCAAATCTTTCAAACTATAGAAAATAATCAGAATAAGAGATATAAAACTCTTCTCTGAAGTATAGTTATTTATGACTTTTGAGTATGAAATCACTAAGAACTACATTGACTCAAGGATCTTATTATAGAATAACACTTAATTCTTCTGTATATACTAGAAAGCATTCAAAGAGGATAACAATTTTTCTTTTGCACAATTATATTAAACATTGATGGTACTTGGATAATTGTCATGCAGTATGTGATGAACAAACACATTGGGACTTTTTTCTTCTTTTAATAGAAAAACATCTTCTAAACAAGGAATGGATGTGAAACTAAGGGATGTAAGAGCCCCCATAGAAAGTACTTTTGTTTCTTAAGTGTGCAATTTTATACCAGGAACAGAGATTTATCGGAAAATTTCCCATTAAACCCAGATATTTAACTCAAAATTTTTAGAAAGGACAGAATTATAAATTAATTTTGGGCAATAACTGAAAATGATAGAAAGGTAGTTCTCATTGATGCTCCTAGAAAGCCTGTATTGTTGTCTTTTCAAAGGCAACCATGTGTATCCAGAAGTTCATGTGAGCAGAAAATATAGATCAAGAGAGCTAGAAGTCTGACTTGTTTATAGCTAGCTACACTTGTCAACATTTTCACCATCCTCAGTATCATGAACATTTAATTGAATACTTAGTATATGCCAGACAATATGCTAAGTTATCTACTTGTTTGATTTTTTTAAATTTTTTTATTTTAAATATGTGGGGTACAATTCAGGATTAGGTACCTTTGTTGATGAGGTGTGCCCTCCCCCGCCTCCCCCCAGCAGTTTCCAACTACTAGCAATCCCTTTTTTATAGTACTACCATAGGTGTTCAATGTCCGCTATGAGTGAGAACATGTGATACTCGGTTCTTTGTTTCTGTGATAGATCACTCAGTATTATAGCTTCCAAGTCCATCCAAGTTGCTGTGAAGTTCATAATTTTATCCTTCTTTATGGCTGTGTAATATTCCATCATGTATATGTACCACATTTTTTAAATCCAATCCTCTTTCAATGGGCAGCAGAGTTGGTTCCATGTTTTTTGTTTTGTTTTGTTTTTTGCTATTGAGAATAATGCTGCAATAAACATGCATGTGCAGGTGTCTCTATCATAGAGTGATTTGTGTTTCTCCAGGTATATTCTCAGTAGGGAGATTGCAGAGTCATATGGGAGGTCGATTTTTAGATCTTTTAGGAATCATCACACTGTTTTCCACAGAGGCTGTACTAGTTTACATTCCCACCAACAATGTAGAAGTGTTCCCTTTTCCCCACATCCTCTCCAGCATCGGTTGTTTTCTGGGTTATTGATGATGCCCATCCTGACGGAGTTACGTGGTATCTCAGTGTGGTTTTAATTTGCATTTATTTAATGTCTAGTGAGGAGGAGCATTTTTTAAATATATCTGTTGGCTGCTCATATGTCTTCTTTTGAGAAGTGTCTATTCAGGTCTTTTGACCACTTTGTAATCGAGTTGTTTGTTTTTTATCCTTTTGGCACATTTGAGTACCTTGTAAATCCTAGATGTTAGACCTTTGTCAGAAATACAGTTGGTAAATATTTTTTCCAAGTCTGTGGATTGTCTCCCTGCTCTGGCAATGGTTTATTTGACCTTGCACAAGCTTGTCAGTTTGATGAGGTCCCACTTGTCTATTTAATCTCTTATGGCATGGGCACTTGGGGTTTTGATCAGGAATTGGCTGCCAGTTCCAATTTCCATAAGGGTGTCTCTGATGTTTTCTAAGGTTCTTATAGTTTGAGGTTTTACGTTTAGGTCTTTGATTCATTTAGAGTTGATTTTTGTGTATGGTGATAGTTTTAATCATCTGCATATGGTTAGCCTGTTTATTTGATTTTTAAACAGCCCAGTGAAGAAGGTAGTTTTAATCCCAGTCTTAAAATGAGAAAATTGCAAATAAGTAATAGCTCCAAATTCACAGAGATAAGTAGCGGAGCTAGGATCTGAATTCAGGGGATCAGATTGGAGAGCTAACTTATCAATGAGTGCTTTACCCTGTCTCACAACTGCTCCTGGTTACTTAAATTCAAGTACTTTTTATATCTGCCTTAGAAGAATAATGATGTTCATCCTTCTGGCTTTATATTTGTCTAGATATGGGATCTTGCTGTTGTTGTCTCTCAAAGAGAGTTGTAACCAAGCTGTTTAGGGATTTACTTTAACTGAGAGGTAATAGTGGTCAAATATTTGTCTCTGTTTGCAAAATGACCAAATATGTGTTTCCCGCTAACTGCAAAGCTAAGTTGCCTGTTATATGGGGCAAGGACTCTTTCATCCTCAGTGTATATGTCAGTAGCCTGTTTGTTTACAATGATCTTTTCCATCTTTGTTGCTGTTCACCAATTTCAGAGATGAAGCTTCCTACTTCCCTCAATGACCATCATATTCTTTACCCACCCTCCCATTTCAAGCTACCATTGTTTTGCGAATCTAGCTGCCACGTTGGCTTGATAAATTAAACTCCCATTTCTGCCTCAGAAACAACTTAGGTCTTTTCATTACTCTCTCAGACTCAGAGTCACCCACATGCAGTATTCTTCCCTCTGTCTTCCTCCCTCTCTATTTATATCATTCCTTCCTTCCTTCCCTTTTTAATTCCTTCTTTCTATAGGGAAAGTATTTGCCAGGTGATATGACAGAAACTTGGGTTTTGATCAATAGAAATTTATATTCTTTGAATCTGACAATGTAGAAGAAAATGATTGACAATGAACCCCATTATTGTAGTACAACAAAGAAATAATGTTATAGAAACTCAGTTCTTTTGTAAAAATGCAAAAAGTGTGGTTTTCTTTTACCCTTGCCAGCTCTGGCATGTCTCTCTCTCTTTCTCAGTCTTTCTCTAATAAACTTTGTTTTAAAATTTAAAAAATAAATAAATTCAACACATTCTTCCAATATGAAAAAGAAAGAAAGAAAGAAAGAACTCAGAAGGTCTAGAACAATAGAATCTTGGTAAACCAGATTTTGGAGGTTGGGAGCAATTAATATATAAGGTTTGTCAGCATCCAAATCATGAATAATCACATGCTATATGATGTCAAGGTACCTAAATCACATTATTAAATGTAGAATTGTAAAAATATATGAATATTTGTTCTAATTAACCTGTGAGAGACACTTTCAGCTCACTACTGGCTATAGGTGATTAATTATTCATGGATGTTGTAGGAAACTGTCGTATTGGACTTGTCATTTGATTTCTTTTGAGTTATGAGTGGTTATCTGCCAAGCATAAGGGGAAATAAGCATTCAGGCACAGAACAGCAAAGAGAAGGAATGAATGAATTTGAGACCAGACTATAGACTATTATGATAGTCAAGTAAAACAAGAAAAGAATAGAAAAGAAAGGAAAAACTGAAGATTTTTTGAGATAAAATCAACAGAAATTGGTAATCAATACTATGGAAGGCTAGAAAAAAGAGAAAAATATAGAAATACTGTTTCTAGACTTCTTGCTTGGGAAAATGAGTGATTATACCACCAAACAAAACAGATCACACAAGTACTTAAGAGGAGACTTCTGTGTGAGATAGGCACAAAATGTAGCAATTTTATTGTAGCAGTTGCTTATAAATTATATTCAAATGAGAAATAGGGTATCCATTGTATTATGTCATTGACGGTGTTATGCCCCTGTTCATATTTTGAATACTACTCTTGGTAAAAAATACTGAAATATGCACTAAGCTTGAGATTTCTATTGAATATTGGGGAAAATATATCTTTAATATATTTAGAAATATACTTATCTGAAGTTTGAGAATGAGTCCAAAACTTAGTTTATGTACGTTGACAAATTTGGTTAATCTTTTTTGTGTATGTTAAACTTCACAAAGCATGGGTCTCTGTCTACTCAGAAGAGACTATTATTATCATTTACCGTCTTCACTCTCCAGTTGCCACTGCATACCTTTCTCTTCTTCGGCCTCATTCGTTCACCCAGAATCTTTTGACTTTAGTCACCCCAACCTGGATCTCAGGGTGTTCAGATTCAATTTTTTTCACTTTGTTATCTCATATCATCTCAAATTCTTCCATTATGAACCTACCAATATGTCTGTCTCCACACATAAAAATCTACTTATCTTTTCCAGTTTTGGAAAGCTAAGGCTGCTATAAGAAATTACCATAGACAACATTTATTTCTCACAGTCCTGGAGACTGGGAAGTCCAAAATTAAGGTGTCTACAGATTTGGTTTGCAAATGAACTTCTTGCTCTGTCTCATATGACAGAGAACAGGGAGAGTGAATTCAAGTTCTCATGTCTTTTCTTATAAGGTCACTAATCTCATCAGAGAGGGTTCCACCCTCATGTCCTAATTATCTGTTGAAAGTACCACCCCCTAATATCACTGCATTGGGAGTTAGGATTGCAGCATATGAATGTTGAGGAGAAACAAACATTCAGTCTATGATGCTTCCAATCATCAATTAACAATGCTGCTATATTTAGTGTGTGACCCAGTTACCTCTTTTGTCTCATCCTACCCTTTCTCAGTCAAATATCATTATTGTTAATTGTGCCCCTTATTAGCCCTGATGTTTACAATCTTCAATCCTCTTTTATCTCTAAAGCCAATGCCTTGGTTTAACTCAACATTTCTCATTTTTTCTACTGCAGTATATTCAGTTAAGACTTTGGGCTAATAAAAAAATCATACCCCATTTATTTTTCATGTTTTTTTTTAAGCTACACTTTCTTAAAAATGAATAGGACCATTTTTTTCACTTTATAATAATTCACCTCTTCATGAGGAAATCTGGAATTTCTAGCATGTATAGTTCTTCATGATCTCACACCTGTAAATGCATCCAGCTATGCCACTCACACTGCGTATGGACATGTTGTATGAAATCCTCCTGAGTTGTTTCAGCTTGGGTACATTTCACAGCCACTTTCACTTACTTGTAATTTATTTTCCCACTTTTCTCACCATGCTGGTTAAGTTTTATTTGTCCTTTAAGTTTCTAGGCTTAAACATCACCTTCTCTGTGTACACTAGAAAATATTTCTTTTCTGAAGCTTTATACATAGTATTATCATGGTCAATTTTTTTCTTCTGAGTGGCCTAAACTCTTAGCTCCTTATCTTTATATTTTTTAATCCCCTCCTCCCTCATATTTATTGTACCTTCATGATATATTTACTAGTTCAATATAGATAGATTAATAAACATACTATTAAACTGAACTAGAAACACACATATGTATATATAAATATATATATGATTCATATATAAAATATATGTAATTTCTAAAAAGCAAACAATTTCAAACATGCTACATGAAGTTACAAAACTGTTCTTTGATATTGTATCACTTTGGTCTCTCATTGCCATTCGCCCATTCTTTTATTTCTTTCTTTTAAAATTTATGTTTTTTGGCCAGGTGCGGTGGCTCAAGCCTGTAATCCCAGCACTTTGGGAGGCTAAGGTGAGAGAATTGCCTGAGCCCACTGTTTCAAGACTAACCTGAGCAATGGTAAGACCTCATCTCTACAATAAATCAAAAATTAGGCTGGAAAATTAGGCCAGGCTCGGTGGCTCAGCCTGTCATTCCAGCACTTTAGGAGACCAGGGTGAGTGGATTGTCTGAGCCAGGGGGCTCAAGACCAGGCCAGGAAATTGGCGAGACCTCATTTCTTCAATAAATAAAAAATTAGCTGGGCATGGTAGCGTGTGCCTGTAATACCAGCAACTTGGAAGGCACAGGAGGAAGGATTGCCAGAGCCCAGCAGTTTGACGTTGGGGTGACTATGAGCGTGCCACTGCACTTCAGCTTGGTCGACAGAGTAAGACTCCAACTCCAAAAAAAATAAATAAATAAAATTTATGTTTTTTAAAAATTATAATTGATGTTACAAACATTCTCTACTACTCTGCACATCAGTTTCGCTTTTGAGCCCTTTTTTCTCAAAATAACTCCAATTTCTTATTTTCTGTGATCAAGTTCAAATAATTTGAGTTTCTTCCTTTTTTGTGCCTCAGACTGCTTCTTCTGTGTCTTTAACCACCTGCTAAACTTTTTCTTGTGTGCTCTTCATCTTGTTTATTTCCAACTTCCTTAAACCTGGCTTCAGCATTTGTCAATATTTTTGCTTATATTTTCATAGCTCCATTTTTGTTAGCTATTCACCCACAACTATAAACAAACTTGACTTTGTTCTCCTAGGAGAGATTTTTTTCCAATTGGATGTATCTTTAAGCTATTTTTTTAGCTTTCTTTTTTTTTTTTCTTTATATTTTAAAGATGTGGGATACAATTCGGGATTAACTGTACAAATGTTCATTGTACAGGTAAAGTTAGGTCCTCACCTTGGTCCCCACTTCACCTGGTTTGAGATCAGGTACCCTTATTGATGAAGTGTGTCCTCCCCTCCCCACCCCCGTGTAGTTTCCCACTACTGCCCAATCCCTTTCTTATAGTATTATGATAATTGTTCAGGGTCCACTTAAGAGTGAGAATATGTGGTACTCTTTTTAGCTTTCTCTTTCCTCAAAAGAGTTTTCTAAGCTATGCCTCCAATTTCTTCCTTTAACATTAATCCCTTAGTTATTTTCACACTAGCTTTTATCCCCACTTCTCTGTGACAATTTATTTCTTGAAGGTCAAACTTTGGCGACTGTTCTATTAGAGAGCATATTGATCTCTCTCTGGCTGGCTCTCTTCAAACTTGTTCTATGTGACCACTTTACTTCCCTCCTACTTCTCTGACAGCTTCTGTGTCTCAGTCTGTGTCTTCTTTTCAAATTCTAACTCCATCAGCATTTCCCAACTTCTGTTGATCCCTTTTTATGGTAATTCTAGTTGGGATTGCTGAATGTTCTACATCTTTTTGAATATTTAGTGTTAGACATTTAACTTTTGTCAATCTTGTGAGGGTGCAGTAGAATTACATTTTCATTTTAATTTGCATTTCACTGATGACTAATTTTGCTAAATTCATAATTTCATGGGCTTATTTGCCAATCGTTATAAAGAAAATATTTAAAAATTCTCTTTGAAATGTCTTTTCAAGTCTTTGGCTTACTGGGTATGTTTTATTGGATTTTTTTTTGTACTTATGAGTATGAATGCTTTATGTATGCTCTAAATGACAGCTTTTGACAAATGTGTATGTATCTAGAGCTTTGCCTATTCATTTTTAATGTCTTTTGAAAAGTTGAGGAATTTTGAGGAAGTTCAATTTATCATTTTTATTTAAATTTATGATAGGTCTTTCAGTGTCCTGCTAAATAAACATATTTCCATATTAGTGTTGTAGATTCTTATGTTATTTTTTGGAAGTTGTAGATGTTAGTAGTGATATTTATATCTATGATCCATCACACATTAATTTTGTAGTTAATTTAAAGTCGTGTTTGAAATTTTTTTTTATTCATATGGATATTTAGTTATTTGAACTCTGTGTGTTGCAAAATACTATTCTCTTTAAATATTTGCCATATTTGTAAATCAAATGACAGTACATATGAGCTTTTATACCTGAACTCTCTGTTATGTTCCATTGGTCTATGTTTTTATCCTTAGATTACTACCAAAAATTATTTTGATAAAATTTCTGTAGAAATTTTAAAATCACGTAGTTTAAGTCCTCCAAATTTGTGTCTTTTTGTCAAGGTTAATTTGGTAGTTTCATTTACTTTACATTTTCATACAGATTTTAAAATAAACTTGTCAATTTCTGCAAAACAAAGCAAAACAAAAACTGCTGCTATTTTGAATGTGATTGAGGTGAATCTTGAAATCAAGTAGGAAATAATTGACATTTTAACAATATAGGCTTCTCCATTGCCTTTACAGAATTATCTCTCAACTTATTTCTATCTATTTTGTTTCATTCAACAATGCCCCCCCAGTGTATAGCTCCTGCACATCTCTAATTACTTCTAAACATTTTATGTTTTCTTTGTAATATAGCATGTATCTTAATTTAATATCTCAATACTTATTACCAACCTATAATGTAAACATACATTTAGATTGACTGATGACTTTGTTTTCTGTTACTTTACTGAATTTAGTTGTTAAATTGTAGTCTTTTTTGTACATTCCTTAGAGCTTTTGTGTACATAATTATATCAAAAAGATATTTATGCTTGTTTGTTTTCTATCTATCTTTATGCTTAATATTTATGTTACTGAAGATAAACCACACAATGTTGAAAAGACATGATGAAAGTGGACATCCTTGCTGTGTCTCCAATAGTAAGACAAAATAGTCAATATTTTATCATTAAAATTTATATTAACTCTAGAAACTTTTAAATTTCTATTTCATAAGTTTGAGAAAGTTTCTTTTTACTTCTAGTTTGCGGAGCTTCTTTTATTATGAATCTGTTGACACTGTTAAATGCCTTTTCTACATTATTGAATTGCTTATATTCTTTCATAGCCCACATTCTGTTAATGTGATGAATTATATTCATTTAGTTACAGATGTAAAAAAAACCTCACATTCCTGGGATAAACATTGGTTGCAATTTTTTTCCATTTTTATATAATGCTTCTTTTGAGTTGCTACTATTTTGTTCAGGATTCTGCATGTATATTCATGATGAATATTGATTTGTATTTTTATTTTCTTGTAATCTTGTCTAGTTTTGGCATCAGGTTTATTCAATTATTCTGTCCTCATAAAATGTGGTAGAATTCTCCCCCTTCCTTTATTTTCTGAAATAGTTTATGTAAATTTGGCATTATTTCTTTCTTAAATGTTTAATATGAAATTCTGGGGAAGCTATCTGTGCCTGGAATTGTAATTGTGGGAAGCTTTTTAAACACAAACTCAGTTTTTTAAAATAAGTATTAAGCTATTCAGATTGTGTATTTTGTGTGTCAATTTTGAATTTAAGGGTTAGAGAGTATAGAGTACATATGAGTTTCTCAAGACTTAAAAGCTAACAAAACACAACTCAATTTTAAGATGAGCAAAAATTGAACATTTTGCAAATAAAGATAGTTTTAAGATGTGTTACTTAGACTTTATTATGTCAGATAGAAGTGAACACAGAGGCCAGATTACCTAAGAGCAGAAAAAATTATGTGAAATGTGAAATTCTCCAGGGATCCCACAGATAATCAATCACTGAGGAACTACCCACTTTGCACTGACCTTGATGTAGATGTCAAGAGGCATCCAAGCTGCCTGTTGAGGCCTCATCTGAGACTGATAGATGCACACTAGGAAAGCATGTAAGCACACATGTAGTTAAGAACAGTGAAATATCAGCATAGTTAAGGTGAAGAGAAGTGGAAAGAGATATGATGCATATGATCGTTTTTCAGCACCGAAGTGCTTGAACAGCTAATGTTATCCTACTTGTGTCTGTTCACCTCATTTAACAAAAAGTCATTCTCTGACTACCAAGATCATTTCACAGCAGCCACTAAATATTTTTCTGTTTATTTTCATTTTTTTAAAAATTTAGGCCGGGCTCGGTGGCTCAGCCTGTAATCCTAGTGCTTTGGGAGGCCGAGGTGAGCGAATTGCCTGAGCCCACAGGTTCGAGACCCACCTGAGCAACTTGGCAAGACCTCATCTCTACAATAAATCAAAAATTAGCTGGGCGTGGTAGCATGCGCCTGTAGTTCCAGCTACTTGGAAGGCTGAGGTGGAAGGATCGCCGAAGCCCAGCAGGTCGAGGCTACAGTGACCAGGAGAGGCCACTGCACTCCAGCCTGGGTGACAGAGTGAGACTCCAACTCAAAAAAAAAAAAAATTTTTCTTAGATGTAATGGCTACATCATTATTGGAAATAATTTGGAAGACATGACAAAGAAAGAAACAAAAAAAGATGAAACCTCAAATGCCTACTTTTAGAGTTAACCCAAGACTATTTAATTAATAAAAGTGTTTATAATTCATAATTACTAATATATTATATTTATGTTATAAATATTATATTTAGTAAGTTATGAACATTTCACAATGAAATTAATGCTTAAGTTTGAAATTTCTAAATAGTAAAGTTTTATGCCATCTTAGAGCTACACTAAAATTTGTTTAGCTATTACTTGCTTTGATTTTTATTTGCATGAAATCTTTCTACAGAAAGATATCTGGTAAATATTCTAATTCTGTAGATAGATTTCTATAAGTTAAAATAATAAGTCAAATGATATAGACTTTGTTAAGGTTATTGAAAACACATTTCTAATTTATTTTTTATAGTGCCATGGGAAAATTTAAATCTACATGATGAAACTATGACTTGTAACCCACCAATTAGAAATTTTATTTGCTATATAAAATATTTTGTTTTATTAATTTCATTTTTCAAGGGATGCAAAATAATAACAATAATAATAATAAAACCAATCATTGTCTATTTTTGCCTAAAGCAATCCTGCCATCTTGTTTTCCAACTTATGTTTGAATGCCTCAAAAATTAAAATTAAACATTTTAAAATATACTTTTTAGCCACAGATCCTTTTTTTGGTAAAGTCTCATTATTCTTGTGTTCCTACTTATCTCTATCTATTCTGGTTTTAGTATAATTCTTGATAAAATATAAACCCTTTAGAGAATAATATTAATGTTTTCTTTAGTATTCTGACAAAATTTCTCCTTAGCTTTGTTTGCCTTTTAATTTGGTTTATGTGTTTTGATATGGAAAACATTTTGATTATTTTATGCGTCAAACTTTATATGTCCTTCTGGTTTACTTAACTGTATAGAACTTTAGGAAACCCTTTTTTTAAATTATGAAAACTATTTATATGTCAATGAATGTGTTGTTGGTTTTTAATGCTTAAAATTTAACTCATCGGGAGCTTATTTTTCTGTCTTAAACCTTCTTGTGAAGAGATGTACCTTTTTATCTTTCCTTCCTCCTCCAATGAAGGCAGCGTTGCAGAGGGTAATGAAATTAGTCTGTGTTTATAGTGTTCTTCCTTTTTTTACCCTACAAATGGTAGGGGTTTTTTTTCTATATTTTAAATACTGTGCTTAAAACTTCTGGGCACACATTTCCAACTTTTAAATGGTGAACTCCAATTGGTGATTATGCATACTTCTATAGTACAAGACAAAACTGTTACGGGCTGTCAAAGAAGAGGGAGGGAAAGAGAACAATCAATACATGAGCTAGTTAGAGAATTGTAGAAAATTTCTTTACAGTGATGCCTTTTTAGCTTTATTTTACTTTTGTGGGGCATGTTAGGGCATTTCCCAAATAAGTACTATATATACATATATATATATATGTATATACAGTATATATTTATATATGTACATATTTATCATTATTTTGAAATTGTTATCAAATTAAGTACATAGACTATTTTGTAGAACAACTGGCCTGGTGTCATCAAATGATTCAATATTACAAGAAATACAGAAAGGTGGATGATCTAGTCTAGATAGAGTGAGAACACTAAAGGCACATAACAGCCAAAGTAATTGCATATATTTTTACCAAGTTATGCATTTTAAAAGAAATTTAAGTATATTTTTTCAGACAAATGGAGATGGCAAATAGACAAGATATTTTAGAATATAGTTGAATTAATGTTAATCTTTTGATGTATGTCAGTGGTGTTGTGGTGTATTAGACAAATATCTATGATATTAGTAGATGAATTCTCCAGTACTCTTATTATTAAGTATAATTAGGATGCACTTTATCCTCTAATGGTTTGACAAATGTAAAATGTGTTTGTATGTGTGTGCGTATATATGCATGTACATGCTTGCATGTAAGGAGAGAAATGGAGCAGTTAGTGAAATAGGGGTGTTTATTTTAGTCATGTCTGTTTCTGTTAGTAAGAACATTTCTGAATATGTTATATGCATGCATACATACACGCATAAAGATAATAGCAGCGCCTACCTCATAGACTTGTTGTGAGCACTAAATGCTCTACTCTGTAAAGAGGTGACTACTACTTTGTTTGATAAGCTATTACTATTTAACGCATGTTAGGTAATAATAAGTCAAAGAGAGTCTTGGTATGAGAATATTGAAAATAAATTTTTAAGGGGCTCAAAACAATAACAGTAACAATAATAATAGTAATAATAATAATAATAATATCCAATAATTGAGGTGCTGCCTATATCTTTCTAAAGCAATCCTGCCTTCTTCTTTTCCAGCTTATATTTGAATGCTGCAAATAAAAGTAACTTACTACCTCTCAATTTTGTCCTTTTTGGACAAATCCATGATTCATGCCATTTTAAGTACACTTTCTTTTATAAAGTTTTTTTGGCACACTCTGTTCTCAATTGAGGTTTTTTTTCTAAATTCCTAAAAATCAATTTATCGCCTGTATTACGGTCTGAGAATGTAGATGTAAATGTGCAGCTCTTGTTTTCCGTGCCTTTTACTGTTCTAAGACACTCCACAGCATTCTGCACAGTACCCATTTGTAGTGTGAAGCCTAATACAGTTTTAAGAACGAAGAAAATATAGCTAAATAAAAGAAGAATATTCTAAACTATGATTGGAACTAATCTTTGGAATTGGACCTAATTATGAAAGTTGAGGTTTTCAAAAAGTCTGAAATTTATAGTGAGAAAAATTATATGCCTGTAAAGATATCTCTGCTTGAACTACACAACCCATAGTACAAAGAAGTACTAAATTTCTCTGTGCATTTTAATTCTTTCATTCTGTGTACTTCCTAAATGCAAAAAATTCCCTGTAATAAAAATTGACCCACGAGTAGGATTAAAGTAGATGAGGGTCCCTCAAACACATGGTCAATCATAATCCCTTCAATTTAACTTTCAACTTCCATATAATTTGCAAGGAAATAAATTTAATTATTCTTGAAGACAAATGTACTAATGGTTAATAAAAACAAAATCCAATGATCGTGCAAATAAAAAATTAAGAAATGTACATAAAACCCTTTTGTATTTGATAAGATGACTCAGTAGAGCAGTATTAACTTCTAGACATAAAATATGATGTGAATGAGAAGAATCATTTCAGGCAGAAGAAAAAATTTACGTTTTGAGCTAAAATGTTGTATGAATCTATGTAATAAAATAAATCTCTGGCTGGGCAGTGGCTTATACCTGTAATCCCAGTACTTTAAGAGGCTAAGGAGAAAGGATTGCCTGAACCCAGAAATTTGAGACCAACCTGGGCAACATGGTAAGATCTCATCTCTATAAATAAATAAATAAATAAATAAATAAATAAATAAAGCAAGCAGGCAAGTATGTTTAGTATGAGTTACCTGACATAAGACAAATAAAGGCTATTAGAATATATAGTAGACACATTTTTTTCCTCTATCTTTTCTCCTTTGCATACTGAACCCTCCAATATGCTCTTCAATTTATTTTTGGGTGGTTGCAAGTTGGCCTGTCCAGTCAGATTATTCCAAGTTTTGGGCCATAGTGTTTAATTCTGAGATTGACATACAAAATAAGTTAGTTCACTAAGAGTTATCTCTGAGACCTTATTAATCAGGTAGCTAAATTAACTCAGATAGGTAAGATATACTGCCACAACAAATAAACACTTTTATCTCAATAACTTACCAAAATAAAGACATATTTATAGATAAAGGAAAGTCCAGTTTGGCCTGACTAATACTTCCTTTTTGTTAATTTAGTATTTGAAATATATGGCCTCCAAGGTCACTTCAACTGAGGGTAAAAGAGCAGAAAGACACAGAAAAAAAATTTTAAAGCCAGGCCTATTTTTTTCTTAGACCATTTCCTGCAACAGCTCATTGACTTGAGGTCAATCATGTGACTCCAACAATGTGAAGATAAAGCTAGACAAACGAGTGTTCTTATGTACCCAAGAGAAAGAATAGGGTGTGAAAATGTTGTTGTCAGTGTTCTTTCAATAAAAGTTATTATTTTCATAAAATATGATCACTGAATAACTGATGTTCATCTTTTTTTCCCAATACTGGAAAAAAAAATGTTATCATAAAGGAATCAGAGAGAAGCATTGTCCTGATCACATCATTAAGGTGTCTGGATGGAGACTTACAAATGACTTCAACAAACTCCACTTCTTTTTTCATAAGTACACTTTAAGCTGAATTTCTCCCTCTTACAACCAAGCGTCATCACTAATTTTGAGATTTTAGACTATCTAGCCTAATACTTTCTAAATTTAATTTCATAAATTAATTCATCAATCTGTGCATCAATTGGAAATAATTTATTTCTTTATCATGGTCTTAACATTATAGTGCACCTGGTAAACTTATCTGTCAAATTTTTATTCAGTATCACTATTCAGTGAAGTATCTTCATCATATTCTGTACACCATTCCATCAATTCACATCATCCTTATGGACAGCATGAAGATAAAAGCATAGGCACTGAAGTTAGAATTCATAGTTTTAAATCTTAGTCCTACCAATTACCAGCTTTGTAGCACTGGGCATTATGTATAATCTCTGTTCCTCAGTTTTCCAGACTTCAAAACGGGGATTATTTTAAATAATCTTAAGGGAAAAAAAGAATTACTAAATAGAAAGATGTAGAACAGTGGAAGATATCAGACCATGTCAATAATATTACACATTTTATTGCTATTACTATTATTTTATTAATAGATTGTGAGTGCCTCAAAAACAAATTGGGATCTTTTATTGATTTTGTCTTCAGACCCCAGAGCATATCTAGTACCTAGTAAGCACTCATTAAATATTAATGAATGTATTCCACTAGTGATAATAGTAGTAGCAGTAGTAATTGTAACAACTAGCATAACTAAGCACATAGTATGTGCTAATCATGGTTCTGTGTTTTGCCTGTCAACTCAAAAAATGAATAATTTGAGAAAGTAATCTATCACCACAGTAATTAATGCTTGTTATTATTATTTGGAAAACTGTAATATCTCAATGGTTTTTAAATGATAATAATTTATATCTCATTGGTACAAAATTTAATTTTGATATTGCTGGTTGAAGAAGTCTCCTGGATATAACTTCTGAAAGTACTGTCTTGGGGCTCTAGGCCTTGATTTTGGTACTGCACATCCTTAACAAGGTCTTCTAAAGTTACCTTGAAAGAAACAGGAAAAAGAATAATAAAAGGAATTTTTGTTTAATTAGAACCAGAGCTAGAAGTATGTCTATTACTTTCATGACTGTTCTATTGTACCAAAATTTGATATATGATTGTACCATACTGCAAAAAAAAAAAAAAAAAAAAAACCCAGGAAATTAAAAATATATTTAGGGGAGTTAAGATTAAACACAAAACAAATGAAAACTGAAGACAGCTATCATTGGAAATCTCCACTGAAGAAAAAATTGAAATAGGAAATAAGACTGGTGAAAATAAGAAGAAAAGCATTTCAAATGAGGGGACTGGCACAACATGGAATAAAGTATGGAGAGAAGACTGAGCAGGAATAGCTCCTGCTAAATAGTTGGGGGATATGAAGAACTCAGCACAAATAAAGTCAGCAACAAACTGCCAAGTCATCACAGCTATGCAGCAGTCAATACATGTAACCTTCTTTCTAGGGAACCCTCTTGACATAGAACTAAGCACATTGCTGATTGGAGACTGGAATTTTCTCCACTATACCTAATTGTCAGATAACTGATTATTTATATCTGAATTTAGTTGTTTCCTTTTTCCAAACACCTATATTCCACACAAGATGGTTTGGTAATCTGGGTTAGAATGATGTTGATAATATTTTCTGAAGAGTTTCAACCTGTTGTACCATATTCTGAATTGTTACTGTTTTCACAGTTTAATCTTACCTGTTCACCTATGCTACACACTGAAAACAGACATGTGAATAATTCTGAAGTCCTAAGCACAGTATAGCAGGCATCATAGTTTTTAAAATAGCATTGACTTATCTATTGATAAGCATTGGATGTTTTGTAGATATCTGGCATTACAGATTTTTATACTCTGCACACAGGCTTCTAAACAAAAGCAACAACATCACCTACACATCCTTCCTATATATCTTTTTCTGTCTTTTCATTTTTTTCTACTGACCTGTGAAGGAACAAAAAGCTAAATTTTAACATTTTGAATCATGTACCTTCCCTGGTCTCTGTAGTCCATTTTGTGAGGGATGAGGCAGAGTTAACCATTATTATTATTATTTTTTTTTGGAAAGCAGGATGTATTGAGAGGCTAGAAAAACTCCCACAGTGGAAGGGGACCCAAGGAGGTTGCCCAGAGCTAACCATTATTAAGCGACTGATACCTTACTGTGTTCGTAGAACCACCAGTGACACACATTCTGTTGAATATGTGGTCCTCTGATACATTATTATTTCACTCTTCTGATACATTTGCAAGTTAGATGCCATGTTGTCTTGTGTGACTGCCCAAGCTTGGCTTTAAATTCTCTTTCCAAGGACTAAGGCATTTTGAGGAGGTGTAACTGCTTCCTGGGAATGCATCTGCCAAGTGAGGAAGTTAAATAAGCAAAGAAATTTAAACATGTATTGCAAAACCCAATTCAGATCCAATTGGACCATCTCCAAGAAGCATCTTTAAGTTCAAATTTCTAATCTATATTAAATTTGCATCTTAAATTAAATGCTCATGAAGAATGGATTTCTCTGTGTGAAAATCACTTACATGGACTAAGTTTCACGCTTAATCTGAAATGTGTTTTTCCCGAGATTCAAAATAGATTGGTTGACAGTCTTCTACTATTCAAATAATCTTATCTTTAGGCTTATGAATACTTTTTAAAAAGTGAAAGTCTGTATTTCCTCAGTTGGGTCGATAAAGTGTCCAGCTAAAAGAATCTGGATTTGATTTAGGGAACTGATATTAAAAATATGAGGTGGGGACTGAGGGTATGCTTTGCCTTCACTAATGCAGGGCAAAAACCAAATGGCTAATAAGGTACCTTTGTTGTTCTAATAAATAAGAGCTGGCTGCCAACTTAGTCATGTGGGACTGATAAGAAGGCTATAAATATAGGGACTCTTGTGGCAGTAAGGAGACCGTATTGTACTAATTGTTTCCATCACATCAGGATTGATGGTTGCAGAATTACGTTAATGGAAAAGTCAGGCAGTAGATAAGGAGAAATGTCCAGAAAAGAGCATGATTGGAATAAAGACTGTGTTGGGGAAAGGGTGTTGCCATAGTCGGTGGTTGGTGTAGCCCTCGCCCTCGCCCCCGCCCCCGTCCCCGCCCCCGCCCCCACCCTCGGAAAAATAAGCAGGAGGTCATTAGTCTGGGGTTGTTTCTGTATCCAGAAATGTTTACACAAGCAAACTGAAATTTAACTTGAAGACATTCTTGGTAACTCATTAATTTTGAAAACAAATTAAACTGAGCTTCAGTCAATCAGCAACAGATAAACAACCATTAGTTATATAACTAGGAACTTTCCACTTAAGCATACACCAATAAAACAAATGCTTCACTTTGACCAACCAGCTGATTTGCTTGCTTTGTTTCTGCATTCAGTCTGTAAAAGCTCACTGCTCAAGCTGCTTAAGTGGAGCTCTCTGAACCTCTTCTGATTTTAAGTGCTGCCTGATTTATGAATCCTTTAATACTCAAGTAAACACTATTAAATGTGTTTTGTCTATTTTTTTCTTCTAACATGTATATGCATTTTCAGCAAGTATGAAATTTTTCAGCTCATGACCATTTTATGGTCCAAACTTTTGTGAACAGAATAACAGGGTTAATTTCATTCACTCATGTAGAGAGAAAAAGCCTTTGTCATCTAGTCAGAAAGATATATGGCAAGACTACTTTCCAAAGGCAACAAGTCTTCTGCTATTGAAAAATCTATTATATATAACTCAGAAATCAAGGCTGAAGAACAATGATGAGGATGATGACAGTTGGAAAAAAGGAGTAGATGGATAGATAGATAGATAGATAGACAGATAGATAGATAGATAGAGAATGTTGCTGATGATGACTGCAATAGTGATCACAATTATAATGCTAATATAATGATGACAACGATCATTAACACTCAGATTTTATTTTCTCCTTTTCAGTCTGTGTTTTAAATAAATAACTTGCCTTAACCTATTTAACTTTGAAAACACTATAAAATCAATACTATTATCATCCAATATTTTAAGGAAAGAAAATTAGACTAAAAAATTAAATAATTCATATTGATTCACAATGAGTAGGTATCAAGGTAGATGTAGTAGTATTAAACAAGTTCTAAATTTACAGTAGATGAGGATCCAGGAAAAAAAATAGTATCTACAAACCTTTCTAATTTCTGTGTTGCTTTTCCCCCAACATAGTAAATATCTTCTCAGTAAATTTTTTAAAAATGCAGAGCATTTTGAACCCATATCTAGCAGAATGATAAAGTTCTAAAATATGCTAGAGCCTATGAGGATAGTGCCAGAACCCAACTACTTTTGAGTTTTTCCGAGTATTATTTAGCTTTCAAAATAGAATATAATTTTCACCAATTTAAAAATTAAGAATTTTGGGAGTTGGAAGATACTGTTCTCTGACAAATGTTCCATCTAAATTCCAATCAAAGATGGAGTACTTAAACACTCTGCTCTAATACCTTGTTCCATTTTGGGCTTACTCATTTGACAACTCTGAGGTAAAGAGAAGTTATATATTTTAAAGCTCATATCTGGTCTCTACTCCTCCAAGACCATGGAAGACAGACTTCTCAGCAACATTTTTTAGATTCCCAATTCTTCCAAAGTGTGATTCCAAAAATTATGTGTAAATTACTATTGTCAGCATATCAGCTTTCCTTTTTATTCTTCCTGTAGACTGGCCTTTTAGAGGTTAGGCTTTATCTTGCAACTAGAAATATAACACCTTGACATTAATATAGATTATATGTCAATAGGAGATCTGGCAAGAATGGTACCAATGAATAAATCTAATTAGAAGCATTAAATTTTTCTGAATATACTAGCATTGCCAATTAGGTTTGATTGAAAAATGAGTTGTTCTCACTGGTGCTATAATCAGTAGATCTCAAGTATTCATATATCATAAGTAGCTAATAATAGGCATTGTACATATCATTAAATAATCACAACAGTTGCCCTTTCTTAACAGGAATGGCGTACCGTGTATACTGCAGCAGAGTAAATCATTGCACTTGATGGCTTCCTGTTTTGCTCTAAAAAGCAAAGACTGTAAACATTGTAAGCTGTTAACTGTCACACAACTCATATCATTAGTAGAAGAAATATGTATAGAACCCTAAGCAAACCTAATATGACAGAAAAAAGATGAAGAGAAGACAGCAAAGTCATGTGTAGAAATACTAGTGAAGGAAATGACAAGTAATATGCTAAATAAAATACACTAATAAACAAATTACTTTTGTATAAGCATTTTTCCAAACAACTAATATGTTAAAGTCAGTCCACTCACTTATACTTGATTGGATATTTTGGTGGGAAAATATATCCTGAGTTTCAGTATTGTAGTTCAATTGCTTGACTGATGTACGAAAGCCTGTTTATTTCAAAATAAGAATAACCTATTTATTTTAGCATGAATAGTTCTGTAAAATTATATTCAGGTAAACTTTTACTCAGCTCTTCATACCAGATTATGAAAATATCAGTAGCTTTAAAAAATGAAAATTAAGAGTCAGTAGCATAGACTCATATTTATTGGAAATTCAGTCTTGTACTTTTCTTTTCTGTCATTCATATCACATACCTTGAATTTGAAATGTGGCTTATGCCTCAAGATGATGGTTGAAATAATGGAAATCATGCCTATGTTCTAAACAGCATAAAGGAGTAGGACAAAAGGTGCTGAGTCAACTCTTTTAAGAGGCTTTTCTGGAAGAACTTTTATTTACATTTCACTAGTCAGAACGCCTAGCTTAAAGGAAGCTAGGAAATAAGTAGTTAAACAGATACACTACAACTTTTCATAAAATTAGTATTAAGGTCTTCTTTTTTAGCAATGTGTTAATTAATTGTATGCCCACTTGTGTCAATAAAATAATTTGGAGAAAATTAGAAATAGATGAAAGAGAGAGAGAGAGAGAGAGAAATAAATATGTGACTGTATTGAGACCTGCAAAGTGAGGACTGTGGGACACATAAAGGTTTATGAACATAAAGACAAAATATTTAAAAATGCAAAAGAGGAAGATGTAGCATATATGGGATTTGTTACAAAGTTCTAGCATTCATGGAATTGAAATCCAGAAATGTGGTGGATGAGGGATTGTGACAGAGATAGTGGCAGTGAATTTCCTCAAACTGATGGAAGTCATCAAGGTTCATATTCGATAACAATATTTCAGTAGAAATTTTTAAAAATTGCCAGAAAATTTACAAAAGAGCATCCTGATTAAAGCCAAAAGCAGAGAAAATCTTATACATAGACACATAAAGCTCCATATTATCTCCTAAGAAGCCACAATGAGAGCTATAGCTAACTTCCTAAAGAGACACTAGGAAAGAGAAAACAGGTGAATGATGTCTTTAATTAGTTAAAGCATACAAATACCTATCTTAAATTGTCTATCCAGAAAAAATTAATATATATATATTTATTTATTTAAAACCAGAGAAATTCCATTAGCAGCAGATTTGCACTAAAACCAAATGAAACAGCGAAAACAACGAATATCTCAAAAAATCACCAGAGAAGTATTCTTCCAGCAGAATAAAAAAGAGCCTAAGAAAAAAGGTAGAATATGCATGAAGAAAATAAGAAAATTATGTGCATAAATCTAAATACATATTGACTGTAAGCACAAAAAAATACATTGTGAAGTTTAAAATATGTAAACAAAGTATATAACAACAGTATACTAAAGTCAGAATAACTTTAAACTAAAATCTGAAGATTTTTGAACTGTTTGGAAGGGACTAAAGTGTGTATTCTTTAGATGCATTATGTAATGTCAAGTGTACCACTAAAACTATAAAATATAATACAATAAGATAATATAGGGGAAAATGAATAATAAAAATGTATTAATTCAATCTACAAGAATTCAAGGAAGCAGAGAAAAGAGACTATGAACAAGCAGGTCAAATAGTAATAAAAGATGGAACATTTAAAAATATATGAATAATCATGTTAATAATAAAAGTCTAAGCATTCCTTTTTTTTTTTTTTTTTTTTTTTGAGTTTGAGTCTCAATCTGTCGCCCAGACTGGAGTGCAGTGGCCGCTCCCGGCCACCGCAGCCTCGACCCACTGGGCTCTGGCGATCCTTCCGCCTCAGCCTTCCGAGTAGCTGGAACTACAGGCGCGCGCAACCACGCCCGGCTAATTTTTTGATTTATTGTAGAGATGAGGTCTCGCTTGCCCAGGCGGGTCTCGAACCCGCGGGCTCAGGCAATCCACTCA
>CAUYQG010073299.1:0-95135 GCA_963574415.1 Tarsius wallacei | reverse complement strand
TTAATATTCTAACTTCTATCTTTATCAAACTACTTATTTAACCCTATAATATCTTAACCTATTTTTTATCTCAAATGGTTGTTTTCCACCAGCTCTCAGCTGGGGTCTGTTGTTTATGAGGAAGTGGTCGACTTGTTTTTCTCGATCTCCTGCTGTTACTGAAAAACATCTTTACACACCCTAAGGGGCACCCTTTTACTGCAATCTCACCTTCACCATGCCCAAGTATAATTTTTTGCTGTCAAATGCCATCATCCATCTGTGCATCTACTATCTCAGTTAAAGAGGGAACATTCTCAAGCCTATGCAAGCAATCCTTCAAAGTTAGGGAAGGTCCATCAACAGGATCCATGGGGCTTTGCCTCCATCATGGCCACATTTTACTGGGGCCTTGCTCCCAGCTGGTGTTTTTCCTGTTTTCAGGTCCCTTTTACCTTATTCTTACTAAGGATTGCGGCTCCCGGAAAATTTTCACAGGTTTAAAGTTGATAGAGATTGACAAATTGCTTTTAAAAAGTGTTTTCCTAACTGAGACTCTTTGTCAAAGTGTATAAGAGCCTATATCCAAATTTAGTTAACTTGTCATCAATAATTTTTAGAATGATCAATCTTTAAAATGAAAAACAATAAAATGGAATTGTTCACTTAACTAGCATTAGGGTTTTTGTTCAGGTTATAACACAAAAATTGTGTGTTATCAAAATTATCCTAGACCTTGATTCATCCATAATATACAATATATGCAATTGGAAGTAAATGGTTCTGCATTCTAACACCTGTATATGTTGAAGTAAGAGAACCACTGAACCATATAAAAAGGAAGAAACAAAAATAAAAACCCCATGATGGAACTCAAATCATTCTTCTTTCAAGAAAACTGCTAAAACTGTGGTATTTTTTCCCCCTTAATCAGCAGTTGAGTTTCACATGAGATATCCCGTGTGGAGGTGTAATATGGGTAACTTTTTACCCATATTACACCTCCACACGGGATATCTCAGCTATTTTAGAGCCCATGCCTTACTAAATTAATTATTCATCAGGTTAAATTCACTGTAATGTTCTTGATGATTCAGAGTGTCTTTTTCACTCTAGGCCAGCACAGGGATTATAATGAGCTTCAACTGTATTAGCTCCAATGGAGAGAAAACTGTAAAATAAGCTCCTCCCTGAAAGAGACACAGACTTGTGGGAGGCTCACTGGTCGACATGCAGTGAAACGTGCTGCTACAAATGTTCATTAAGCAGAGTGCTGAAGAGGTGGCCATTAGCAAAGATGTATTTCAGAGAGACAGAAGTGAAACTGGAAATATAGACATTCATTCATGTTGCCACCTGGATTTTACCTTCTGCCTGCTCCTATAATCAATTCCAAGCTTCCTTTTTTGGGAACGAATTTATCTAAACCAAAGATTCAGAACTATGGTCAGAATATTATAGACTTGAAAAATGTTAGGGCTGCAAAAGGCCTTGTATTGAACTGCATCACTTTACAAAAAAAGAAACTGAGGCCCAAAGAAAATATATGTCATGTTGAAGGTAACACTACGTAGAAGAAAAAAAAAATTCCCATTAATAATACCCCTTTAATATCTTCTATTATAGATATTCTTGGTATTATATTCATTTTGCTTTAAAAATTTCCTACATTCAAGAAGTGACTCCTTACAAAGACATTACTCTTCTGTCATTTGACTCTCTTGTCCTTTAATTTACTTTTTCTTTTCTTAAAATCCCCATTGTGAAATTACTTTATATGATTTGTTCAGATGAAAAATCTAAACAACAGCAGAAGAAGCTAAATGTCTAATAAGAAGCTTCTCACTTTTACACCACTAGCATTTAATTTTAATGCTGTATGGAGTAGAGAAAATAGAGTTGCTAATTAGTGAGAATCTACTATTAGCCAGATAGTATATAGAAGTCTATAATACATCTTCTACCTTGTAATAATGGCATCCTTATCACCAGTTTATGAGTGAAAAAATTGAATCCCAGGTAGTTTGAGAAAATCTTTCAAGAATTTTTAGCAAGTAAATGATTGAGTGGGAACTTAAATCCAAGTCTGCTTGCTTCTGGAGTGCATACTACTTCAACTCCTGCTCATCACCCCCAAGGCACAACTCCAGGAATTACTTCAGTAGTAGGCCATTACAATGCTGACTTTTGGATCAGAAGCAGGAATAATCTAGTGTTTTATGAATAATGTTGAATTTCTCCCACAATATAAACAATGTAGGGGAAACATACTTCTGTACAATGCTGTGTGCTTTTAAAAACGTTTGAAATAAATTTTATAACAGCTCATGAGGAAAATAGGACAGATTTTTATATCCCATTTGTACAGATGGGAAAATGAGAGGTCAAATGAACTCCTGATGATTCCAAAGTGGGTTAGTAAAGGGAACACCTGGAAACCAGACCTCTTCTCTCAAAGTCTAGATCTCTTCCCACTATATCATGCAGCTCAGAGATGTAAACAGAAGAACCTCATTTTATTCTGACATTTTATTCTGACACTAGAATTTATTTTTTTCTTCAGAGACGCCAAATTGTCTCTCTTACTAAAGACAAAAAAGTGCAAGTGCAAATGTTTGCTCAGGAGCTGTTGACTCATCCTACATTTAACTGCTTTTCTCTGCTGCTCTCAATTCCTCTGGCCTGAGAAACTACAGTAAGAACGTTTTATTGAAAAATCTCCCCACAGAGAAAGGGCCAGCTCTGGCAGGAGTTTTGATGGCCTGCAGGCTGTGAGCTGGCTCAGGACTCTTGGCTGCTCTCAGCTGCTCTGTAAGGACAAGTAGCAGGGAGAGAGGTTCCCACTGTGTCCCATTTGAGCACTTATCTGTTTACTGTATACAAGATTAACCTCCAAATAGTCTCTGGGCCTTGCATGTTCCAGGGACACATACATTATCTTTCAAATAAATAAGATAACGTTTATAAAGAGCTTTTCAAAGTTCTGCCACATGCATCATTTAATTAAATTCCAATTTTAATTCAATGAGTACCTGTTGCATTTTTTTTTTCAGATGGGGAAACAGCTTAGTGATGAAATTACTTAGTTGACTTAATTTGTGCCATTTGGCCTCCAAAATCCCATTCTTTTTTCCTCATATCATTTTTGTTGTTGTTGTTTACTCAATGAGCTTAGACAATCTATCTAAACCAAGGTTATAGAAACCTTACCTCTCAGTATATCAGGGGACCAGTTAGTGAGCAGCTTGGGAATCCTATATAGATCCTTTCCATGATGGAAACATCTCACAGAGGAGCAGAAACTAGACAACTCAGACACAAGTCGTCTTTCCACTGTGTGAAAATAAACTAGACAACTCAGAGACATGTCATATTTCCACTGTGTGAAAAGAAGGAACTAGGCTTTGGTATGATGCTCAATGAATAACACACATGTTTCTGACTTGAATTTGCAATCTTATCTCCTCCCTTTATTTGGTGTGATAGTCCATGACCTCATTGCCAAAGTTCCAAATTGCTCTTCTTTATGTTAATCTGGTTTGTTCAAGAAGCTTTAAATTATTGAGTAGTTTTTTAATCTGTTGCAGAAACAGAAGTCTGAGTGTGAGAAACAGGCTAGAAGGGGACAGCAGAGCAGTCATTTGGGCTTGTTGCCATAGAGGCAGCTAGCGCTTCCATGCAACTTATAGCCTATTTGTGTAAGTTCAGGAGCATCAAACTATACAACCGCTTCTAAGAAATTGCTCAGTACTGTTTACTGTCTTACCCACCACACTTTGGTCATTTATATGACTCTACAATTTCTCATTTCATTTCCTAGGCCTCTATAATTGCTTTTGGTCTTTCACGTTGTTAAAAAATCAAACTTATCTCTCTGACTTAGTGAGTTAATTACCCATCTCAATTTGGCAACCATAACCCAACTTTAATTTTTTTTTTTTCTTAGGAAGCAGAATTTATTGAGAGGACAGAAAAGCTTCCACAGTGGTAGGGAACCCAAAGGGCTAACCCCTATAACACAACTTTTAAAGAGTTGCTAACCCTCTTGAGACTTTCATTTATAAAATTAAGAAATTTGACTACATTATCTAAGGAAAAAAGGAAGAAAGGAAAGGAGCAAGGAAGGTAGGTTGTAGGTTTTATTTTTGTATACACAAGATGAAAGATCAGAATTTAAAAGGCAGAATGAAATTTAGTGAAAATGAAATTTATTGTTTTCAGTTTTGCCAAAGGAGAAACTATTATGTCAGTTGGACTTAAATGATATGGGTCATGTCTGTTGAAAATTAGATAAAGCTATGAACACTTACCAGAAGAAAGTGTATGTGCATATAATTATAGACATATACATACAAATTCACTAAAATCTATCTTAACATTAGGGTTAAGAAACCTACAACTGCTACTCAGGTCAAGACTCAATGCAATTGGTGTTTGGGTCACATGTGTGGTGCTTAATTTATAAAACATGTTTAAGTTACACAATTATATTCAGTTATTTTTAGTTGCTTCATGTGTATTAAGCTAGTATATTTAACAACAGAATTCGTTAAATGTGTTTAAATCAAATATCTAGGAAAAAAGATAAGAAAAAGTACAAACATCTAAGCCAAATTAAATAAACAGTCAAATTTATGATACAGCCCTGATTTTACATCAAAGTGTTCATTTCCATGTGGTTAATACAACTTTTTTTGGAAATATAGTTGCCAATCAGCAAATAATAATCATTTATACCATTGAATATTCTAGTTTTTAATGTGGATAACAGTATCCCATGCTGAGTTATTAGAGAAATTAAATTCAACTTCTTATACAAAGTTCAACTTCTTACTCTGAGATATTTGAAGTTGAAAGATTATAAAGTTAAGTTTTATAATAAATTGATAAAGAGCAAACTAGAGAAAGAAAGTGGTGCCTCTTTTTTTGGATGATAAATGTTTGTGCATCTAAAATGCTATTATAATTCCACTGAATTAAAAAAACAGAGTTAATATAATTAATCATGAAAACATACTAAATTTGCTGAAGACTGATAAAGAAAAAAAATAAACTCAGCAGTATTCCAAAGCCTAATAAAGGAGGTGTTTAAAATGCTGCTTTAACCTTTATTGTTTTTAGGTATTTTAATATAGCTGAGGGCACAGTATAAAAATTGAGACAATTTTTCAGCATCAACAATAATTAAAACATTGATATAAAATAATTTACTGCAGATATTATGAATACGAAATTGCTACATGCTGGATATCAGTATGCTTAGAATCTTTCAGAATCTATGGATAAGAATATATTATAAGCATCATGTAATCAATTGATTACATGATGCTTATCTTTTGTCTATTAGATTTTAGGTATTTTAATTTAAAGCCAGTTTTATTATACTCCACATTAAGAATATATACTTCATTAAGATCAACAGACTTTGGCTAAAACCTTCAGGAAGTATCTGGAGGACAAATCAATGAGAACATACCAAATGTTACAATATTCCTAGACAGAAATAGAATTTTTTTTCTTAAAATGTTCCATATAAAAGGCCAGTGAAAGTTAAATCCTCGAAGGCTATTTGTGAAGGAGAAGTTGTCTAAATGATTCATGAGACAGAATAATCTAAGTCTTTGTATAATTGCTGGTGCAATAAGATTCAGCTATGAAAATTCACAGATGCCTTAGGTCTCCCTAGAGTAATGAACACAATATAGTCATCCCACAGGGAAATTTTCTCAAAATCTTTACTGTAAACTCAAGAAAAACTTTAAATGCCCTAGAGTCCAGTTCTAATCTAGAGAACTCAAACTCAGAGAGACTCATGTCAGTTTCAAATTGAGATGTAAAGGAGTTTATGCATTCCTATGCTAAGCCATAACACCATGCTACTAAATGGCCTTGGGAAAATCAGAGATCCAGATCCAGTAGAAAGATTATACGTGATTTATCAGAACTCATTCTGTTTTAAATTGGAAATATCTAACCCAACATATTTTAAGAAACAAAATAAAGATAGTTTATTTAATGTTCAGAAAAACAAGGAAGTACTAGGAAGTGACAGGAATCTGGAGGTAGATCTTTAGTCACACCTGAATTCAAACACTAACTAGAATAATCTTCATTAACAATAGCAACATTTGCAAATAAATCCTAGAATCTAATAGAGGAAAGATAGCAATTGATTACATGATGCGTATAATATATTCTTATCAACAGATTCTGAAAGGTTCCAAGCACACTGATATCCAACATGTGGCACATTTCATATTCATAATATTTGGGGTCAATTATTTTATATCAATGTTTTTATTATTGCCAATGCTGAAAAATTGTCTCAATTTTATACTGTGCCCTCAGCTAGCAATTCAAGTTGAAGTTCATAAAAAAAAATATTTAGGAGGCACCATGAGATTGAAAGTCACATTATCCTGGGTCAGACACTTCCTCATCAGTCATAGAAACTTAGTCAATTAGCTTATTTTTCAGAGTCTCAATTCCTTGATTTGAAAAAATAAGGGGCAACCCCCTCACGTCCCACTCTGGAAGCTTTTCTGTCCTCTCAATAAATTCTACTTTCTCACTTTCTGGCCATCCATATCCCTCATTCTTCCTGGGCACAAGACAAAAACCTTCACCTGAAGACTTGTGGAAGAATGACCTGAAGAAAAAAAAGAAGAAAAGAAAAAAGTAAGGATAATAATGACATCACCTACTTCAAAGCGTTATTATAGCTAATAAAGGATATCATGTAATGTCAACTGCTTAGCATAGTGCCTGACACATAGAAAGAACAAATCTTAAATTCAGTCCTTTCTTTAAGCATAACCTTAGAATTTTTTATTTATTCAGAAGTATTTATTGAATTGAATGTCTGCTAAGTATCGAGTACTGCGGTAGATACCAGGGACTTAAATATGAGTAACACGTGTTCTATATTATTCAAGCTCTTAGAATCTCTTCAGTTGAAAGGATAAAAAACATTAGAACCCTATTGGGAACATGCTCTAAATCTTTTATGCTATCCTTCGAATTGAACCTCTCTCTCCTGATTATGAAGTTTTATATATATGTAAACAAACAAACAAGCAAACAAAAATACTGTCTCAGCAGATGAATTCTCTCTTGGGGTGCAACTTGGTCCCATATAAAAATAACTACTTGACAAGTTGTCTCACCAGTCAGACATGCCCTAGCATGTATAAATGCTAATACTAGAGCAGAACATAAAGTCAAGATGGTGATCTCATCCTATAACAGAAATTCAGAATGTGATAAAATGCTGAGCTGACCTCACCCTCTAAATATAACCTAATAGTCTATATTCATTTAAACCAATTATTTACTCACTAAGAGGAAGTCAGCAAAATTCTCTGATGGTCCCAGAAAAAGAGTATCTATATCAAATGTAGCCAACTTGAATTGCATTTGTTTCTTCCACGCACAAATTCCTTCAGTCTGGCAGTCACTTCAAGTCCTGAGGGTATTTTAAATGTTACTGCCACTTAAGTCAGAGTATGTAGTCAGCCTCTTTGAATATAGACTAATAGAAATTGTGCTTGAACCCACAACTCATGGAGTTGCTGAGAGAATGAATTTCTAAATATAAACACATTATCTCTCTGAATATAGCTGAAGCATCGCTCAGCCCCTCAGCTCCTTAACTTGACATGCTCTGCCACTCAAAAGAGACAGAGGAGAGAAGTGCTGACTATTAGAAAACCAAAAGTGATTTTTCTCAATTCATAATTAATTCATTAGGTTTAGTCAAACATTTGTGCAAAAGACTACTAGATCTTAAGACATAAGTAAATATGGATTATGTATACTGTTCTCACCATTGTGTGCCTGAGACCTGACATTCTCTGGTATATTATTGGTGTTCAATAATACACGCATAATGTGCACCATGACACTCCATAGACGAGGCATTTCCTTTGCAGAAGGATCTTCTGGAGACAGATTTTCACTCTGTCACCTGCTTTCCAATTCACACTCTTGGCAGTCAATTTCATACAAAGCACTCTTCAATGGCATCATCCTACCAATCTATTATCTCAGTAGCAAAGCTGGGCATCCTTCAGCAAGCAACACTCTATTGGGGTTGAATATATCTGATTCTGTTAAAAAGACAGCATTATCTGAAAAAGAGGTCAATTAAAATATTTTTCTTTTTTTGTTCATTCACTCATTAATATTTGGTTCTCAAATATGTACATGATACATATTGTCTCAATGACGCTTCATTGATCAAAAGTTACCAGTATCTAAAACTTGGCTATATTTACTTTACACTTTCTATGTCTGCTCTTTCTTTCCTTCAATATAAAAACTTTATCAGGTAATAATGTGGTCAGTAGACAGTCAGCAAAAAAAAAAAAAAAAGGAGGAAGATGGTGACCAAATATGCTTAATCCTCATACAGAATACCTGGACTAAGGAAAACAGAGTTGGCTCTGCACATCTTGCTAGAGGGTAACTGCATTGTGATTTGTTACAAAGCACTGTGGAATACTCCATACCTGACTTTAAATCTTAACTCAGCTACCTGGTAACTGTGCAAACCTAGGCAAGTAAATTTCTCTCTCTGGGTCTCAGTTTATCGTAAAATTAGGTTTCTAATAATACCTGTCTCACACTACTGTAGGAAGATTTACTTGACCATGAGTTGGGATCTTTTGCAACCAGTATTATAAGTCAAAAATATATATAATACATCAATAAGAGGATCACCAATGGTAGCTCCTTCTACACCTTTCATTCTTCAGTTATGAATAAAAATTGGATTGAACTATCCAGTTTTAAGGTCATGTACCAAGTGAGATACATAAGATGACTGTTCTGAGTCAGGAGTACTTGTGCTCTGTGTTCCTAAAGATAGGTTTTTTTGTTAGAAAGAATCTACCTGGGAAGTTCTATACTACACATCTCAGACTCATTATCCCTAACGCTAAGCTAAAGCACCTTGACCACTGAAAACTAAATGCCACATTGGTTTCAGAAGCAGAGGAAGAGCTTTGCTTCTACAGTCTATCCATAGTACACTTGGTCACATGCCACGTGCTCTCTTTAAAGTCCCCAAAACCCGAATGATCCTGAACATGCAAACATTTATTGTCCTGCCAAAAGCCCTAAAGACCAAGGGCAAGTAAGAGAAAAATAAGAGCACTAAAGAGATATGACCCAATTTTGGATTCTGGCCAGGTGTTAAAGAAGTGGAAAGTGCTTTCAGCACAGGTCACACCAGCTTAATTAACAATAATAAAAGCTTTTGGAAGATCAGAGGGAAATTAAATAGTTAAGATAAATGATCTAACAATTTTATCTCAACCAGAGAAGGGAGAGGAAGGAATTAAATAACATGACCCCAAGTGGAATTGCAGGTTAATGACCTTGCACTTTATAATTTAATGGGGCACACACAGTACCAGCCTGAAAGTAAATGGATTGTCAAATCAAATGCATGTATTGGCATTTTATAAATAAATTATTATATCACTAATTACAATTAAATTTCCGTGGTTAATATGGCCTAGTAATTAAGTCATAGGTGGCACAAAGAAAACTATTTGACTCAGTTAAAGTAGTACAAAACACACACTCAAACTTTTGTACAACAGTGGAGGTATACAGGAATCCCAATACCACACATAAGGATTGTTTCTTCTCCCTCTTGCCTTTTTGGTGTATATTAACAAAACAAAAACCAAAAAAATTCCACAGTGAATTGGGTAAACTTGAATCTTTCTTTCATCTTAAGAAATACTGTCAATTTTGACAGAGTCTTCTCCAGAAATTATTATTTTTCCCCCAAATCTTAGGATATCTATCAACTTAATCAGTTTTACCACTCATCTGAAAAGAAGGTCAATTTAAAAATCTTTCTTTCTTTCTTCACTCATTCATTCATTAATATTTGGATCTCAAATATGTACATAATACATATTGTTTCAATGATGCGTCATTGATCAGAAGATACCAGTATCTGAAATTTGGCTATATTTACTTTACACTTTTTATGTCTGCTCTTTCTTTCCTTCAGTATGACAAACTTTATCAAGTAATAATGTGGTCAGTAGACAGTCAGCAAAAGAGTCAGAAGATGGAGGTCAAATATGCTCAATCTTCAGACAGAATACCTGGACTCAGAGAAACAGAATTGGCTCTGCACATGATGGTGCTAGAGGGCAACTGCATTGTGGTTTGTTACAAAGCACTTTGGAGTCCTGCATACCTGTCTTTAAATCCTAGTCAGATATCTGGTAACTGTGCAAACCCAGGCAAGTATATTTATCAATCTGGGCTCTAGCTTCCTGTAAAATACGGCTCTTTGGTACTAGATGGATAACACCTTCATCAGAAATGCCACCACAGTTGACTCACACTCTAGTTATGTGTGAAATGGCCATGGGATTCCTTTGGATCAGGTGCTCCCCTCTATACATCCATGGTTTCTGTGCTCAGCCATGTCAGAACACTATTTTCTCTATATTCTAATCATCATGGGTTCATTTAGCTATTTTCCTGAGGGCAGGATCATGACCCTCTGTATACCTTCAGATCCTAAAATATACTATGTCCCAACATATATTAATTGGTTAAGGAAGAGAAAAAGAAAGTAAAATGAATTAACAGTTCATCACAAATACTAAGAACCCATAAAAATTATTAATTAAACCAATTAGTATTCATTTTAGCATCTACCACCAGCAAGAGTTTCTGAAGATATAAAAACATGTAAGTTATAGTTCCTGCCCTCAAATAAAGCCCAGTTCATTTACTAAAAAGGATACTCACATAAAGGTAAAATAATTTTTTGCCAGATGCTGCCCTAAAAACTATATGAGCTTTTCAATTCTCACAATGATGCTATAATTGTACTATTAGTATCCATACATCATATAGGAGGAAACTGAAGCACAAAAAGAGTAGGAAATTCTCCCAAGGACTCTCTACTGATAAATGGCACAGTCAAGTTTCTTCTCCAGGCTAGCTGGCTCTTATGATTTAACTACAAAAATACTGAAGGTTTAAAGGAGACAAAGGTCACTGATCTTTAATGCATTGGGGCAACAGAAGAAAGACAGTGCCAAAGCAGAAGTAGAATCTCTATTAGGTGGACAGAGGCACATGGGCAAAGGAGTTGATGAGTGAGGAAAGTCAGCATGGAGTCAAAGGTGAACATGGTCTGGCCAGAGCAAAGGTCTCAGGTAGACCACAGTGAAAGATAAGACTACACAGTTAAACTGTGGAGGACTTCACACTCCATGCTAAAGAAATCTTCAGATGTTCTTGACATCCAATCTTTGCAGGCAGAAACCTCTAGTCATCTGCCCCATCTATGAAAGGGGGCACCAAAATAACTGGAATTTATTTATAAAAATGTATGTATTTATACTTGCATATTTAAGCTTCAGTCATCTTCAAAGTACTCTTTGTTTGATGCAATACATCTATCAAGATGCTTGTTCACTGCTCAAATAGTTTTTGAACTCTTTAATTTTGATGCCTCTTAGTGCTTCTGTCTTTTTTTGTTTATTTGTTTCACCTCTTCCACATCTGCAAAATGTTTCCCTTTGAGGACATTTTTCATCTGGGGAAACAAAAGTCTCTTGGGGTAAGATAGAGTGAATAAGGAGGGCGAAGCACAGAGGTCATGTTGTTTTTGGTCAAAAACTGCTGAACACTCAGCGTTGTACATGGATAGGTTTGTTGTCATGGTAGAGGAACCAGTCACCTGTTTGCCACTACTCAGGATGCTTCATCCACAAATCATGAAGCAAAACTTCCATATAAAAAACTTTGGTTGCCCACTTGATCCAGGGGAACAAATTCCAAGTGCACTTTCAAGGGGCCTGCCCTCCAAAAGATAATTCTGGGATTTTTTGGGTCCCCTCTCATATAAGTTAAATTTCTTGACTAAATACACATTGAAACAAGAACATTTGCTTCTCCTCAACGTTGTCCTGTGGTCACTCAGATGTAAGGTTTAAGTAGCAGGTAGATAAACTCTGCCCCTTTCTTTTCATTCTTAACTACACCCAGTAAGTAAACAGAAGGTGACAGCAGACATATTCCATCAAAAAATAGCAAACCTTAGAAACTGCTTCTTCTCTCCTTTGCAGAGGTTTCCCTTGGAGTGTTTCTTCATCTGCTAGTACTTGGTATGTCAAGGCTGACTCCTTTGAAAGAGGCCACAGGCTTTGGATAAACTAGAAAGAGAATGCTTGGGCACTCATTTCATAGGCAGCATCCTCCCCTATTTATTTTGGTGCATAATAAAAACTGGGAACAAAAGCTGTTTCACGCATCACTATGTAACTATCAAAGTGTTTTATTAAGTTAGGGTAGTAAGCGATGGAGCTGTTTCTGGACTTCATCATTATGTGATCTCTTGTGTGAAGAACAAGTGATAGGCCCCTTCTTGCCCAATATCAGTCAGGTTGATGTCTCTGGAAGGACCGGATTTCTGGTCTAGTCTGGGATCAGATTTCACCTATCTAACCCAAGCTCCAGTCTAATTAAATAACAACCCCTTGTGCTCAGCCTGACTCATTGAGGAGATCAGCTTCCCACAAGGTAGACTCTGACCTTTGGTAAGCCCCTGCAAAAATTTCAAACACTTAGGACCAATCTCTTGGGGAAAATAAAATAATAAAAAGAGTACTGCAGAACTGTCAGAAAGATGGTGGCTACCTAGGAGTCCTGAATACATGAAGAGTCTAACCATTTCAGATGAATACTGTTACCAATTGCAGCTAATGATAACAGCAAAGATACGATAATGACAATTTGGGTGCCAAATGTCAAACATTTGCTAGATACTGCATTCCATTTAACTCTCATTACAACATTGGAAGGTGGTTATAGTTATCCATTCACATCTCTAGATAAGGAAACTGAATCTCAAAGAGTTAAAATAATTTGCATATATGACAGATAACCTAAGTTGCTAGAGTTAATCCAATGTTTCTCTGAATTTCGTGGTTTTAAGTACTGCCCCATAGCTAGTTCACTAGTCTGCCAACATGCTTCAGTGCAGAACAGGGGTATGTCTGCCAGATGACCAAGTATTTTTATTGGAAGTTCTATTTATCATATGTAGATTTGGGTATAACTAAATTCAGTTGCCCAATTATTTGTCATGGGCCCAAGATTATGTTGATTTAGCGTTGCTTAGGTTTCTTTAAATTATATTATTTTGTGGTTTTGGGTTTGAAGAGGGTTGAAAAAGAATAGAGATTTAATTACATAATCATCAGCACAGTTCAAAAGGGGTTTTTTCTTTTTTTTTTTTTTTAACTATTTCCAGATATCTGTTGGATCTTAGTTAAAGGAAATAAGAGAAAGGAGCTCACAGGTAGAGAAAAGGCCAAGTTCATAGTATAAATGAGGCAGCCTCGTTCATTTGTTCATTCCATTATTTTCCAGAAAAAAAAAAATCTTTAGAAAAATGGTTTCATTTAATAAAGAGGGCATTTTTGTTTGTTGGATCTTTTTTATTTTTATGCATGTGCATATATGCATGTGTGTATACATGTGTTAGTGTGGGTATATATGTGTGTGTGTATATATATATATATATATATATATATATATATATATATATTTTCTCCCTATGTCCAGTTACTTTTTGTGGCCAGGCATGATAACTATTCTTCCTCCTCCTCCTTCCTTCTGCTTCTCATTGTCATACATATTTGATACTTTAAGATGAATTTGTTCTTTACTAGTTTATTTCCTCCTTTTAAGCAACTATATGGAAATGGTTGGGTGATTATGACCAAGAAGGTCTAAGTGTTTCCCATGACTTGATGAAATTTTCCAGGTTTTCCTCCTCACTGTAGACTTCTGATTTCCCTTTTTAAGTATTTACTCTAGAAAACTTGCTATTGTAAATTATTTCTATGCCCCTTTGAGATGAACATCTTTTTTCCAGCCTATTGCCAGTCTGACAAATCAGGAATGTCTTTTTCAAGGACCTGAAAGCCATTCCTTGGAAATGTAATTATCAAGGAACATGGTGCCCCTAAATCCCATCTCTGTGGGAGTGGAGGATCATAACTTTGATAAGTGCCAAGTAACAAACACAGATGACTTAATCTCATTGAGCAATCTCCCTACTAATATCCTCTACTATCCTTCCACTAGCTCACCCCAGCACTTAAAACTTCTCCTGCCCTTTGTTTCATCAGATATGGCTTCAATCTCACTTCCCTATTGCAATAGTCTTAAATACAGTTTCTCTTGCTTATTTAATTTTGGGCAGTTCAGTTTTTCTTGGATAGTTACAATTTCTGTTCTGCAGATGTGATATAGATTCTATGTGAGTCAATGATTTACCCAAGGACACAGAGTTGGCAATTAACAGAAACAGATCTAAAATTTATTTGTTTTGCTCCTAATGGTCTTTCTGTTGTAGTTCAAAAAACTAAGGTAAGCAGAGAAGTCAAGATGTTTAAGATGTTGGAGAGCTTGGAATGTTGATCTAAGTCTGCCTGTGTCATCTCCTGCTAACACCCAAATGTTTTGAATTAGAAAAAGAATGTGTGCTGCTCTTGCTCTCGCTCTGTGTATGTGTGTGTTGGGGGGGGGGGTTGTGTGTGTGTGTGAGCTTGTGTAGGTGCACAAGCATATGTGTGTGTGTTTTTTTTGTTTGTTTTTTAGGGAATGGCATGAGGTATTTTTAAAGACTTCTTCCTAGACGTTGAGGAACAGGAAACTAGAGACAGACTAAGTTTACTTATATGGAATATGAACCAATGTCCTTCTATCATGCCCTATTTTAGTAACTGAGGAATGGTGTGCTCTGAACATTTTCCAGATAATCTTTTTGGGAGAGTCAGGAAATTTAGTAGAGATGAAAAGAATTCTTTATGGTTTCTATCAGCCATTAATGACAAAAATTGTTTTAAAAGCCTACCTATAACAAAGGAAGTTTCATAGAAGAGGCTTTGTGTGTAGGATGTGCTACTATTGGTTTTTTTACCATGTAGTACTCCATTTATGAGTGGAGAGGTGTGAGATTGCAGCAATGTTTTTAGGAATAATTTTAAAATTACATTAAGCAAATTGATGACAAGCCAGACTGACATACCATATAAGCATCTGCTTCTGATGATTTGAATTGCTTCAGAAAGATCTTATTAGGATAATGATGGTGACCTTTCACTGCCAGATCCACAGTTTAGAATAACAATCCTCAATATTCTTATTCACAGAAAGCTAATGTGGAAGAGAATAGAAGAAAAGAATGTCATTACTACTTGACTTGAACAGTGCTGGTAGCTGAGGTATCGTATAGGTTCAGACAGATAATAATAATTTGAGAGTTTAATTGGTGCCCACAATGAGGTCAGTGTTATGAGGACCCCATAAATGCATTTTGTGGTTTCTGTTCATGAAAAGCTTATATTCTGAATGAAAAGACACATCTTAGACAAAGCTTAATCATATACACACGGGAAACCTAATCAGTGGTAGGTATTAATTGTTCATTTTTTTCCTTTGATATAGGTGTTAGTACTGGTTTCAAAATCCATCACATTTAGGTTTACTTTTTGTTACTTTGGTTAACATCTTCAATTTCTCTGAAATCTAATCTAATTTTCTATAGAAAGAAGATAGTAATATTATCTACCATATATAGTTTTGTGACAAATTATTAATAGCATAACGAAAGGGCATAAGATGGTAAATAAGATATAGTTAATGATCAATAAATATTATACATCATAGTTATTATTACCAAGTAAAGATTAAAAAAATGGCAGCTGGGCTCAGTGACTCAGCCTGTAATCCTACACTTTGGGAGGCTGAGGTGAGTGGATTGCCTGAGCCTGCAGGTTCGAGACCTGCCTGGGCAACTTGGGGACACCTCATCTCTACAATAAATCAAAAAATTAGCTGGGCATGGTAGCGCATAACTGTATTTCCATTTACTTGGAAGGCTGAGGCAGAAGTATTGCCAGAGCCCAGCAGGTCGAGGCTGCGATGGTTGGGAGCATGCCACTGCACTCCAGTCTGGGTGACAGAGTGAGATTCCAACTCAAAAAAAAAAAAAGAAAAATGGCAATACAGAGTATTCTTAGGTGAGGCATATGGTGTGCATTGAATGCAGAATCTTAAGAGAGTACCATGCCAGAGTCTAGAGTGTTATTTAAAATTTGCCAATCCAAATAGGGTAGTCAAGAGGATGCCTCCTCTTGAGGTCTAGAGTATGTCAACTAAGGAAAACAGATGAAGGGAGGGGTTTGAAGCAAGTGGTAGGAATTAGAATTTGCAGCTATTTCATAGCTAAAATGCACATATCTGAAGTGACTTTTAACCTAGTTCCTCTCCTCATTGACTTAAGTGATGACAATTAGAATAGATACCAAAAAAAATAAGAGTCAAATAATAACTTTTTTATTTTAAGAATTCCAACAACTACTCTATCCCCTCCCTCTTACTATTATTGCGCTCACTTTATCATAACAGTTTCTGCCTTGGAGAAGAATAATTGCAATTAGTCCTCTGGTTGTGCTTTGGGTCTATTAGTGCCCTCTTTTAAATAGTTGAGTGTCTGAGGATAAGCACAATTGGTGTCAGAGTGGTTGTAACACTTTTGAGATGAACTTTGGTACTTACTATTCATGTACCTAATGGAGGGCTCCTCCCACCTATATCTTCTACAGATTATTTTAACACAAAACCTAGTCGGCTCCCACTCATCACCTTAATAGAATAAGGAATGGACACCTAAGTGTGGACTATCTATAAACTGACTTGGAAAGATGTCCAGCAGCAAAGTGACTCTTAGCTTGGTAATTTGGACCAGAAGACACAGAAGGAAATTTCAGATATTGGTGTTTCAAAGTCTTGTTATCTCAGGGGTAAGATTGCCATTCCCAGTCTAAACACACACATAGTTATAAATGATTAGAGTCTAGAAAAAATAAAATTAGAAAGAGAGCAGAAAGGAATATATGTGCAGAGCGTCTACCCAAAGAAGACAGAGAAAGAAGAAATGAAGATGATATCACATAGCAGATTTGCCTTTCTAGAGATCTGCTTCTTGATCTTTCTAAGGTCTAATGTTCAGTTATTCTCAGATTGTCCTGAGAACTGTCTGCAGCAAAACAATGATTCTTCCCACTTGCTTTTTTAGTTGAGCTTCTTTGTCTTTCTTGCCATAAAAGTAGATCTAACTAGAAGAGAAACCCTGTTTACTTTGCAAGCAAAGAGCTGGAGGAACCAACAAATAGAAACTTTTTTTCTAAAGTTTTATATTCATAGTGGCTGACAGTATGAGAATGACTCAGAGAAACTTCAAGAAAAGTACACAGAGTCATAAGAAAGTGACTTTGCATCTAGTCCAACAGTCCCTCTTCCTAGGAAGGCTAGGAAAGTATATATCCCAAGTATACTAGAGGCCTCAAGACTCCAGTAGATCAATGTTTAAATCTGACTCCTCCACTTACTTACTCTGTTATCCTGGAAGAGCTAATTCATTTATCTGAGCCTCAGTTTCTGCATCTGTGAAATGACTTCAACTTTCACAGTTTTAAGACAAACTAAATATAATTGCATCTATATAGCTTCCTATATAATTTCTATTGATGAGTTTGAAAATGTAGCCCCTTTCTTGCTGGACAATTTGTCAAGTGGCATTTAGACTGTATTTGAACACCAATTTACTGGATTTACAACCCCAATTTTCATCTCTATGCTCTTATGTATAACACAACTAACCCTGAATATGAGATATGAGGTAAGTGGTAATTATTATTATGTCTTTGTGGGTGATGTATATCAGGAAAGCAACATGAATTCATTTAAGGAAGTTGAAACTAATATTTTCCACCAGAGAAGGTCGCATAATTGTTATTTGAGATGACAATTAAGAAAAGAGTCATGAAGTCTCTGCTAGTTAGAAAAATCAGTGCAGCACAGTGAGTCAAAATAACCAATTACTTCTCATTGGTTAAAATGGAAAGTGGTTTGCACTTATATATGTCATATTAATTTTTAACCTGATGCCTGACCAAATGTTATCCTAAGCACCAAATCAGAAACAGATAGATAAGAAGACACATCTCAGACTTTCAAAAGATAGGCCAACAGCCAATAAACTGTTCATGTATGCATAATACAGAGTGCGTAACTTAAAATGACATTAAATGGGAAAAAAGGAACTTGCCTAATTTTGTGAACATGGAAGATAAATTTTGATGACAAATTTATGGTTTATAACTGGCTAAAGTCCTTCTGCAAGTGTTCACTTGTTTTCTTTGAAGACAAGAAAATTAGTTAATGTTAAGGCACTTCAGATGATCTTTCCTGATAACTTGATGAGCTTTAAATCTGTCTGAGAGAAATTTATTCAAGTTGACTCAATGCTACAGATGGTGCCCATCTGAGGCTCTGAGTTATAGCAATTCAAAAAGTGGCACAGACCTCCCCAAATGGTGTTTTACGTGGAGGACAAAAAGCCTATAATAATTAATGCAATCCAAATGCGAAATGGGATAGAAGTATTATTTGCAGTTCCTGATCTTCTTTGAAAATCTACCTTATAAAACTACAGTTACTCAAACCCCAAGACACTGTGAAAACTACTTAGACCTCCTATATTCTTTGTGTATTTTTCAAGGGAGGTGGAAACAAACAAACTTGGAACTATATGATTTTTATCATCAAAGCAAGGGGTCATGACAGATACAGAGTACCTAAAGTAAACACTGAAAATTGGTTAAAAAGTATTATCCAAAAGACAAGTTAGAGGAAATACTTTTATTTCTAGGATTGCAGATCTCAAGTCTTTTTTAAAAAGCTTTAAAGTAATTAAGATTAGGAAAAAGGTTGGATTTAGTATTAATAGTCATGAAAAAGCCAAGAATGTTTAATAGTCCACTAAGCAGAGTTTCCTTATTTTTATTTATTCTATCTACTCCTACCTGAACCTCTAAAAAGTGTTTAAAGGAAAATAGAAATAAGATTCTTGCGATTCAAGTATGAAAAAGACTAGCAAATTGCCTAGAGTACACCAAGTTAACAAGTTAGTCTTCCCCCCTTTCTCAGATAGGGCATCTTGGCTCTCTCTTCAGAGATTTCTACTAAGTCTGGTAAATGGAGGTGGTTAATTCTGCCCAAAGAAGAACTGGGCCTAAAGAGTCTTTGAGTTTCTGAAGGAAACCTATTCCTTCAATAAGAGTTCAGGAGTCTTTATCATCTTTAGTACATGTTCAGTACTCCTAAACACCCAACTCACATTGGAGAGTAGTGAGGGGAGATCCCAGCTAACTCCTTATTAGGGTTAGTCTAGGTGGTGCCTCTAGTTGATAATCACACATGTCCTCCACTGAGTAAAAGGTAGTGATTATATGGAGTGTTTAGAACTAAACAGACCTGAATTTGAACCCCCATGAGACAAGGTGTTTTCTCTGATCCATAGTTTCTTTATAATTAAAATGGGGTGAAAAGTTCTGCTATATAAGACTGAAGTAAAGAACAAATGAGATAATATGAGAAGATATTCTAGTGCCTGGTACTTGTATATATTGAATGAGTAAAACCTTAAGTTAGTGACATCATCTTGCAAATCAGTATATTACGTTTTTCCCATATGAGAGGAGGTTACTGGGGAAACTGGGAATGCCACTGACAAAGTAGAAGCCTGAGAACATTAAAAAGGAATAGGATTTCCCAGTACAAATTTGCTGAATTTTGCAGAATTTCACAAGTTACCAAAAGCATAATATTTTTTAGGAATAAAAAAGTCCACCAGCTGCATGTCATTACTGTCTTATTCTCTCAAATGTGTGCGGAAATAAACACTGCAACAACCGCTGGATTCCTGTTTGATTACCAGTCACCAGAGGCTATTGATAACTCAAAATTCCAAGATGAACAGAAAATATACAAATGCTCCAGGCATTATTATTTATAAGAAGAAAAATGCAAAAAGAAAAAAATAACAGGACAAGGAAAATATCATCCAGTACTGAGAGCAATTCTCTGACTTTTAGCTTTAATCATCAAGGTAATTTGAGTGCACTGAGGCTTTATAAACAGCCCATATACATTTTTGTTTTCAAATACATACTTGTACACATTCCTGCAGACTGTTAGGAGATTTTAGGAACATAAAAATGAGACTGGCTACACCTATATGCTCTGAAGTCACAATGCCTGAGTTTAAACACCAGGCTGAGTTCTGATTATACTGTGATATGTGGAGTCACTCAACCCTCTAAGCCTCAGGTTCATTCTCTTAGGAGGACAAATAATGTCAACTTCATAGGACTGACATGAGTGTTCTAATTGGATGGGGCATTAAATTTTGTGTTAAGAGTTATTTGTAACTAGTACCTGTATTTAATGTTTATGATAAGTACTTATATTTTGGGATGTGTGGGTAACCTTATCACCTAGTTTGGCTGTAAATGTCACCCATGGGTTTTAAGTTTTTTATCTAGTTTTTCTGGGAAGTTTTACAAGGAATTAAATAAAATTGAAAAACATCACTGCCACATTTTCAGAACCTTTGCTATTATTTTTGAAATCTCCACCCAATCTTTCTTTTGAATAATAATTGTTTTAATAAACTTTTTTAGAGTAGTTTTTTGATTTAAAGAAAATGGGTAAAGATAGTACAGAGAGTTTCTATATAAATGTTTAAAAAGTTAGTTTCTAAACATAAAACCTCAAACCTATAAGAATTCTAAAAGGAAACATAAGAAACTCCTTTATGCACCTCGGAGTAGGCAATTAATTCTTGACAATGTCCCCAAAAACGAATGCCATAAAAGCCAAGATAGACAAGTGGAACCTCATCAAACTGAAAAACTTTTGCACAACAAAATGAACCATTAGAAGAGTAAAGAGACAACCCACAAAATGGGAGAAAATATTTGCAAATTATGCATCTGATAAAAGCCTAACATCCAAGATCTACAAGGAATTCAACATAAAAATAAAAAAAAAAATTAAAAAGTGGACAAAGAACATAAACAGACACTTCTCAAAAGAAGACATACAAGCAACCAACAGATACATGAAAATATGCTCAACCTCACTAATCACCAGAGAAATGCAAATTAAAACCACAATGAGATACCTACCACCTAACTCCATTAAAGATGGTTATCATTAATAAGTCAAAAAACAATAGATGCTGGAGCAGTTGTGGTTAAAAAGGGAATTCTTCTACATAGTTGGTGAGAGTGCAAACTAGTTCAGCCTCTGTGGAAAGCAGTGTGGCAATTTCTAAAAGATCTAAAAATTTACCTTCCATATGAGTCAACAGTCCCTCTCCCAGGAATGTACATGGAAGAACATAAATTACTATAGCAAAAAGATATTTGCATACACGTCTATTGCCTCACTATTCACAATAGCAAAAACATGAAACTAACCCAGATGCCCACTGAAAGTAGAATGGATGAAGAAAATGTGATATGTATACATGATGGAGTATTGCTCAGCCATAAAGAAGAAAAAAATCATGGACTTTGCAGAAAATTGGGTGGAGTTGGAGACCATCATACTTAGTGATCTATTACAGAAACAAATAACTGTATGCTGCATGTTCTCACTCATAAGTGGGCCCTAAACAATAATCACACGAATTAAATAAAATTAAATAAGGGAGAGATTGACAGTCATTGAGCACTGCCAGGGAAGGGAGGGAGGCAGGAGAATGGGGGGCACATGACAATCCAAAGGGTACCAAATTCACTACCAGGAGAAGGAGGGCTATTTAGAAACCCAAACTTCACCTGCATGTAGCCTACCTATGTAGTTAATCCTCACTTGTATCCCACATTTCTATAATAACATTAAAAAAATTAGTTATGAGTCTTCAGTTTGATGAGTTTGGACAGTAGTAGAGAAAATGTATAATTGCATACAACCAACGTGGCTGTGTTTATCATCTTGCTAGCACACTCTCTCTCTCTCTTCATAGTATATTCTCCCTTGCTCTCTTGTTTACTCTCTCTGATGAAGCAAGTTTCCATGTTATCAAGTACTCTATAGAGATCCACAAAGCCTCCAGCAGTTCCTGAGAAGTTGAATCCTGCCAACAATCACGTGAGTGAGCAAGAATCTGGTTCCCCTCTCAGTTAAGCCTTAAACTAACTGTAGATTTGTGAAAGAACCAGGCCTAGAGGACCCAGTTAAGCCATGCCTATATTCTCAGCCTACAGAAACTGTGAGATGGTAAATGTTGTAATTTTAACCCTGGAAGTTTTGGAGCAATTTGTTGTGCAGCAACTGATACCAAATAAGGGAGTAAGTCACTATGCTAACAGCTGGGGATATGGTAGTAACAGCCCTGTCCCTATCCTGCCCTCATGGTACTTATTCCACATGCTGGTGGCCCTATGGAAGTCCATGGTCTAGTGATCCCCAGTCCTTTTTCACTACTGAAGCACTGAACTGCCCAAGATCACAAGAAGCTAAATGGGAGGGTGGTGCATCTTCTAACCAGAAGCATGCATTTTTTTCAGATAGACTGGAAGAAAAGTTTCTATATGCACTCACTGCCTGTTTGGCATCATCCTCCTGGTTAATATTCATAGAAACTTTCAGAAATCTCTGTTAATACCCAGATTTGAAATCTTAGAGGCAAGTGCTATAACCTTGGGGTCCAATTTGCATCCATAAATATGCAGCAGCATGAGCCCCTAGTTTGGGATCTCTGCCCTGTGACGGGTATCAGTGGTAAGTGTATGACTGGGTATTTTTCCTTCCTGAACTGAATGTCCAACTCAGAAAATGCAATCAGAGCTGGAGAGCAGAAGACAGCAGGGCCCTTTTCATTTTTCTTCCACAGCAAAAGCTTGCTCTGGTCTCTCCATTCCGTGAACTGTTTTCACTTCTGTTTAAATTATGGGAGAAAGTATTTTATTTTTACATCTTCCTTCAGCCCTAAGGTTTTAGGGATGGCAAGTAAACCATTTAACTGCAGCCAATTGCTCTAATAATATACTATTCATATTCAAACAAACAAGCAAGCAAGAAAATAAACAAAAATAAGCAATCACTGCCATGCATGGCGGTCTTGAAAATGTAGACAAATAGTTCATTTCTAGAAATTCAGGAGAGATGGAGTATAATATTCAATATTTTCAAGTAATACTGTTTTTGTTTGATTAGCACTTATCATGTAGGTAAGAAGCCTTTGGAATAAGCTAAGAAAAATATCAGGAGCTCATTTTGACTTTTGTAAGAAATTCTCCTGTCATTTCCCAGAAAAAGGTATCAAGCCAACGTGGACCGTGAGTCCTTCATTATTGTCCATGTCACCATGATCGATATCTTCTTGAATTTCTTTGATGATGCCAAAATAATCTTGAAAGAATAATGGGTGCCTCCTGGGAGGAAGAAGTAAGAAAGACATGCCCCAGGATGGACATGGTGCTGACTAAGTTACTCTGTCACTGGGAAGTAAAACAAAATCTCCTCCCATGTCCTCACTCTCAGAGTTCCATTGCCTGTGTCACTGAGGGAGCAGACTAAGAAGGTCAGTTGGGCATAATATCTCAACTCTTTGAGATATTTGGAACTAGATTTACAGGCAGTAGTGCATTTTTGTTGTTGTTTTTTTCCAAAACAAGAAGTTTATTTGGGAAAAGCAAGAAATTGCCATTTGGAATAAATGTGCTATGGCACACCACAGGCATGCTGAGCAGTAAAATATCTGTAACTATGTTCAATGGGTTCTACAAAAATAAAAACAGGTCATGTTGTCAGAAAAAAGATAAGGGGAAATGAAAATAGTTAAAAACAGATGAAATAATTTTCAGAACTTTAAGAAAATTTTCTGAGACTGTGTACCTGATATGTAGAAACAAAGAAAAAGTAAATATAGCAAAATATTAATAGTTGGTAAGTCTAAACTGAGGGCACACAGGGTACTCTTCTGTTAATTTTTGTATAATTTTGAAAATTTTCAAATCAAAAGCTAGCTGGAAATGTCCATTAAATTGTGATTTTCGAGTTGGCCTAAAAAATAAATCATGAATCAATTAATGTAAAATTCTGTCTCATATTACTTTTTAAAAAGAATTCAAGAGTAGTTTTTGCCACTTACTGTAAAATTTTGAGTTTATGAAGTGTCAGGCCTTGTGAGGACTGACCACCTTATATATAATAAATATTACTGGGTTTACTAGTATTTCAGGCATTCCCTAAAAGCAATAAGTAAATAGAGTAGTGAAGAATAAAGACTCTGAAATCAGACTTGCTGGGGACTGATTTCTAGCTAGACTAGTTATCAGTTAGATGACACTGGGCAAATAAACCATCTATTTCCTCCCCTGAAAAATAGAGAACATTATTGCAAATGTTTAATAGAGTTTTTGTAAATTATAATATAATTTGAATGATTTTGGTACAAAAAGAGCAGAATAGCACTCTTTAATATGCTTAATTTAGCTGTAGTAAGGAAGAATAGTGACACTTCCTTGAGTTTTTTCCCAAGATTAGCCACCTTAAACAAACGTTTAAACCAGTAAGTGATGGCCCCCTTACCTGATTGTCATAATTTGAATAAGTTTGGTTTTTTTTTAAATATATATACAGTAAAGTATTGTTACTGATATGAACCATTCCTCTAATAAGATCAGGCACTGAATGAATGGTGCAAGGCTTGGAAATACAGAGCACTAATTATGAACCACCCCTGTATTAATATGGACTAAACCAAGAAACAAGATTCTGCCTTGGCACTAACACATTTAATTTTCATCAAGAACTTCTATTGAGTGAACACATTTTTACAGGTGATAAAATGAACTTTAGCAGTATATAATAAACTCCCCAAAGTCATTTTGTTAGTGGGTATCAAATTGAAATTTGAACATATAGTTTTTCTTCACTCAGATTCAATATTGTTTAAACTAAGAGACCATCTTGATATGCTTTACATCATAAACATAAGCAAACACAGATATGTATCTCCAGTGTGAGGCAGTTGAGAGGTAAAGAAGGCAACCAGATGTCAAATGTGTCTACGAAGGTTATATGAGGAAGTAACTTCTGGATTATCAGTAGAAATGCTAAATGGTAATGTCTTCCCTTTCTCACTGCTGCCAGAATAAAAAGAAGAGGAAGCTATTTGACCTTGAATGCGAGTACCCCTGAGTTCTGGCACTGTCTGGCATTGGCTTGCCTGCTTCCTTGAAACAGGAGGGCTGGTCATAGGAGAGAATCCATCATGATAATGACATCTTGATCAAGTAAGCACATCCATTTCACCAATGTAAAATACTCCCTGGAGGCATGAGTTCAGATGTAGGCGAACAATTGGCTTTCCCTGATAGTGAAGAGTAGAAATTGGACAAGTTCTCCTGAAGGGATTTGAAGGGATTAATGCTTTCAAGCAGACCACAGGAAGCATGGATATGCATGCTTCTCAGCCACGTCCTCCTGAGACTTGTGCTGATCTGTGGCTCAGAGTCAGGTCTCACAGCCAGCTCAAGTCCCAGCTTGATGCATTTTGCTCACTGACAAATATATAATATTTGCCTATTCTGATACGGTATATGAGTATTCTGATAGCTAAAAAAAATACAGCTAAAGGTCTTGTTCCTATATCTTTTATTAACCTAGTTTATGTTTCTGTCCAATAGTTTAACAGTTACTGTACCTTTCTTCATACCTTTGTGGAATATATTTATGTAAATGCAAACATACTAACAAAATTTCTCCCTTTCATTTTTCATAAAAGGTAGCATTATTCACATTTTAGGCTTTATTATTTTATTTAACTCTATATCTTGCAGAATTATTTCTTCAGTTCCTAGAAATTTTAACAAAATTAATAGCAAAAGTTTAACAAAATGTTTGCTATAATTTTTTTTTACCTTTAAGCCATAATTTATTTAACTATACCCTACTAATAACAATATGGACTATTTCAAGCATTTTAGTGTTTAAAAAAAGGACTTGTGAATAACTTTGCACACATATTATTTAAGTAAAAGAAGTACTAGATGTAGATTGAGAAAAAAATAAGTGCATTTGTCATTTGGAAAAATATTGACAATATCTTTTGTCAAAATAGAAAATAATAAAAATTAGAAAACCAATATATCTACAAGCCTTACTCTGGACAGGATCCATTAGCTAGCACAAAATATTCTCCATTGTTTAGAGAAAAAGAGTGTTTTTATTCAAGGTTCTTAATTCTTAACATCGAAAATATTTATGATTAGCTTAATCTATCCAGAACCTGGCTTTTACCATCACTAATTCTCTAGTCAGACAACATTAACTGTTGAAAAGACTCCAGTATGGATTTCAAGGCCATTTACTAATAGAGTTGACATTTCCACCACTCGTCTGTACAAATACATGCTCTGTGTAGCACATGAAGATCAGAATGCACAATCCCTCAAATCCCTTTCAAAGCTACATTCTGAGACTTATCAATATTGTGGACATGCCCCACCATTATATCAATTTCATGCATCAAATTTCTGATATCAAACAATTTATCTGGGTCTAGAAACACTAGCTCTGTTCTATGATACCACCCATTCTATCTTTACCTTTCCTTTTTTTCATTTCACATTTGTCAATAGTTGTGGAACACTTTCTTTATCATGGCCCTAACGACGTTCAAGAAAAAATAAACTTTTTACCTTAACTTGAGTTAGAAACCACAGTGTAGTCCCAGATAGAATATTTGACGAAATTCAAAATTTTCTGTCAAATGCTACTTTTAGTTTGCCTATAATATTATTAAAATAAGTTATTTCCTTTTCTTCTTTATTTTTGATCTTGAATACATAAGCTGACATATTTTGTGAATTCCAGGAAGTGAAATCACAGAGAACAGAACCTTTGTCACAATAACACAGTTAACTGAGAAAGAGATTTTTCTCCACTATCCTTCATTCTTCCAAGTTCTTCTTTGATAATGGGTTATTTTGGTTGAACTGACTTTTTCTGAAAGACTTCTTTACTCTTAGCCATAAAAAGATACTCATGCCCAATGAAGTTCTATGATATATTACATCATAAAAGTAATAAAATAAATGTTCACCATATTATAAAGTTATTTATTTATGTAGATCTTTCAACTCTCATTAGCTTAACCATTAGTTCAAGACCATTGCTACACATTACTAGAACAATGGTTATAAAAAGACCTCAAGTCGGGCTCGGTGGCTCAGCCTGTAATCCCACGCTTTGGGAGGCTGAGGTGAGTGGATTGCCTGAGCCCACGGGTTCGAGACCTGCCTGGGCAACTTGGCGAGACCTTATCTCTACAATAAATCAAGAAAAATTAGCTGGCTGTGGTAGCGCGTGCCTGTAGTTCCAGCTACTTGGAAGGCTGAGGCGGAAGGATCGCCGGAGCCCAGCAGGTAGAGGCTGCGGTGGCCGGGAGCATGCCACTGCACTCCAGTCTGGGTGACATAGTGATAATCAAAATAAAAAAAAAAAAAAAAAAAAGACCTCAAGCATAAGCATAAAAAGGAGAAGAAAAAAGATGACTGTTTATACTTGTAATATATTTTCCAACATGTCATATTTTTTCTTTCCTAACTAAATGAAAAGTTGATACTTAATAGGCACTGTGTTTTGTTTTCTAATTTTTTCACTTCCTTTCAAATTGCCCATTTAGATTTCTAGTCCCAATCATGGCAGAGCAATACATATCATATCTAATATCAGTTTTTAAGAACTACAAAACCAGACAAACTATGAAGCAACTGTTTTCAGTTGTTGGGTAAAAAAAGCATAGGGCCTGGATTCATGAGGAAAGGAAACACATGATGTAAGCTTTATGTTTTTCTTTTTAAAAAACATTTATTTTAGCCAGGCTTGGTGGCTCAGCCTGTAATCCCACGCTTTGGGAGGCTGAGGTGAGTGGATTGCCTGAGCCGATGGGTTCGAGACCCGCCTGGGCAACTTGGCGAGACCTCATCATCCCTACAATAAATCAAAAAATCAGCCGGGCGTCGTAGCGTGTGCCTGTAATTCCGGCTACTTGAAAGGCTGAGGTGGAAGAATCGCCGGAGCCCAGCAGGTCGAGGTTGCAGTGGCCGGGAGCGGCCACTGCACTTTAGTCTGGGTGACAGAGTGAGACTACAACTCCAAAAAAAAAAAAATTATTTTGTTTTAAAGATATGGGGGCACAATTCAGGATAAGGAATACAAGTGGTCATCATACAGTAAAAGTTTGTGCCTCCCTTTGGTCCCCACTTTGCCTGGTTGGAGATCAGGTACACTTATTAACATTATATTCTCCCCCTTCCCCTGGCAGTGTCCAGCTACTGCCAATCCCTGTCTTCAGCCTAAGGTACTTTTCATACAGCAGCACGGAGAAGTTGACCCCAAATGTTCATTTTGGTCACAGTGAATGGAAGAAATAGAAATGATGTATGAAGCTGCTGAGGCAACTTGCAATTTGTGGCAGGGTAACATAGACAAGGAACCTTAATTACTAAGAACCTCGAGAAACTTGAAAAAAGTTCCTCTTGAATCTTTGGCCTAGTAATTAGCTACACATGTACAAGTGAGAACCAATGAGGCCTGTCCAATAACAGCTACTGGGTGCTGAGAGACAGTAGAGTGTTGAGAGATACTGGTATTCAGAGTAGATGAATCTCACTTCCTACTCCAGTCTGTAGGCTAGGAATTCACAAAGGTCGGATCTTAAAATGTAGGCCTACTCTAGCTCTAGGTGAGGACTGCTTAACCTCAACACAATAAAGCTTAAGACCAAGCTTAAACAAAATCAAGATGATTGGTCAAAATTTAACTAACTGCAAAGAAAAACACAACACTTTTTAAAAAGAAGATAGCAAACAGACTCTCACTTATGCAACACTTGCAATTTTCAACATATAATAATAAAATATTAACAACATAAAAAAGCAATGAAGCGTGACACACAACTAAGAGAAATAATATTGAAGATAGATGTGCCCAAGATTACCTAGATTTTGGAATTAGCAAATAAGAAATTTAAAACAGTTAGTTAATATGTTCAAAGATTTAAAAGAAAGATGGAGTCATTATGTGTCATGATATGGAAAAGATGAGAGAAATGAAAACCATCAAAAATATGGAAAACCAGTAAACACTGCAATGTCTGAGATAATAAATGTACTTTGTCTAGTACTTTAGTGTAGTGTTCTATAAATATTAATTAGTTAAAAGTGGTGACAGTATTGTTCAGATTATAAATGTCTTTGCATTTATTTTCTTTTGGTCTGGATATTCTGTAAATAACTAAAATAAGAGTTAAAAATCTTCATTGGTGGCTCGGCATGGTGGATCAGGGTATATAACAGAAGGGGGATTGCTGGATTATATGGAAGGTCGATTTTTAGATCTTTTAGGAATTGACACGCTGTTTTCCACAGAAGTTGTACTAGTTTTTACTCCCACCAACTATGTAGAAGTGTTCCCTTTTCCCAGCATCCATTTCAACATCTATTGTTTATTGAGTTGTTGATGATGGCCATCCTGACTCGAGTTAGGTGCCATCTCAGTGTGATTTTAGCTTGCATGTCCTTGATGATAAGTGAGGATGAAAATTTTTTCATGTATCTGTTGGCAGCTCATATGTCTTCTTCTGAGAAGTGTTTATTCATAGCTGTTGCCCACTGTTAAGTAGGGTTGTATGTATGTTTGTTTTTCCCTTTGCCATGTTTGAGCTCCTCTTAGATCCTTAATGTTAGTCCTTTGTCAGATATGCAGTTTTGGCACATATATTTTACCATCTTTGGGCCATCTCTCCACTCTCTTGATGATTTCTTTTCCTTTGCAGAAAATTTTCAGTTTGACGAGGTCTCACATGTCTATCCTATCTTTTGTGACATTCACTTTTGAAGAGTTGATCAGGAATTGGTTGTCTATTTCAATTTCTGTAAGGGTGTTTTCTATGTTTTCTTCTAAGATTCTTATAGTTTGAGATCTTACATCTAGATCTTTGATCCATTTAGAGTTGATTTTTGTGTATGGTGATAGGTAGGGTCCTGTATCTCCTGCATGCAGTCTGCCAGTTTTCCCACCATTTAATGAATAGGTTCTCCTCTCCCTAGTGGTTGATGGTGGAGGCTTTGCCAAAGATGAGTTGGTTGAGAAGTTGAGGTCTTGCTTTCAGAATCTCTATCCTGTTCCATTGGTCTATATGCCTGTTCTAGTACTAATACAGGCTGCTTTGATTACTATGTTTTTATAATAGTTGCTTAAAGTCTGGAAGTGCGATACCTCCCATTTTGTTTCTCTTACTAAGGATTGCTTTGGCTATTTGTGGTCTTTTATGTTTCCATACAAATTTCTGTATTGTTGTTTCCGGGTCTGAGAAGAATGATGTTGGTAGTTTAATGGGTATTGCATTAAATCTGTAGATTACCTTTGGTAGCATGGAATCTTAACAATGTTAATTGTTCCAAGTCATGAGTATGGAATGTTTTTCCATTTGTTTGTGTCTTTTTTGATTTATTTGAGCAGTGTTTTGTAGTTTTAATTGTAAAGGTCTTTCACTTTTTCTGGTTAGGAAAATGCCAAGGTATTTCATTTTGTGTGTGTGTCTGTTGTGAATGGGGTTAGACATTTTATTTGTTTATCTGTCTGTTTCTTGTTGGTGAATAAGAATACAACTGTCTTTTGCATGTTTATTTTAAAGCCCGAGACTTTGCCAAAGTCCTTTACCAGTGCAAGTAGGTTTTTGTCAGATTATCCTTCATTTTCATGGTATAGGACATGTTGTCCGCAAAGGGGGATAACTTAACTTCCTCTTTTCCTATTTGGAACCCATGATTTCTTTCTTTTGTCTGATTGCTCTAGCTAGGACTTCTAACACTATGTTGAACAGGAGGTGTGAAGTAGGCAGCCTTGTCTTGTTCTGGTTTTCAGGAGAAATTGTTCCATTTTCTCTCTGTTTAGCAGAATGTTGACTGTGGATTTATCATAGATGGCTCTAATTTTTTTGAGATATGTTCCATCTATGCCTAAATGTTTAAGGGTTTTTATCAGGAAGAGATGCTGTATTTTATTGAAAGCTTTTTCTGTGTCTAATGATATAAACATACTGTTCATGTTTTTACATCTGTTATATACTTAAGTGCATATATTGTCTTCTTGATATGGAACCAACCCTGCATCCTGGGGTGAGGCCTACTTGGTCATGGTGGATAATTTTTGAGATGTGTTGTTGGATTCGATTATCTGGAATCTTGTTAAAAATTTTTGCATCTGTATTCATCAGGGATATTGACCTGTAGTTCTCTTTCTTTGTTTAATCTTTACTTGGTTTGGGTATTGTTGTGATGTTAGCTTCATAAACTGATTAGGGGAGAATTTCATCTTTCTCAATTGCCTGGAATACTTTCAATAGAATTGGTATCATCTCCATGTATATTTTGTAGAATGCCTCTGGAAAACTGTCTGGTCCAGGGCTTTTATTCATTTTTTATTTATTTATTTTTAGATAGTTTTTCTTATGATGGAGTAAATTTCCTGAGTTGTGATTAGTCTATTTAGAATTTCAATCTATTCTTGTTTCAACTTTGGGATATTGTGTGATGTCATAAGTTTCTCCATTTTATTTAGGTTTCTGAGTTTGTTTCCATACAAGTATACATAATAATCTCTGATAATCTTTTGTGTTTCTTCTGGGTCAGTTGTGAATAGATCTTTTGCATTTCTGGCCTGTTTATTTAGGCTTTTTACTCTCTTTTTCTTGGTCAGTCTGTTTAGGGGATCCTTCAATCTTGCTTATCATTTCAAAGAACCAGTTTTTATTAGTTGACTTTTTCTATAATATTTTCATCTTCTATGTCTCATATTTCTTTTATTTTGGTGTTCTGGATTACCTGCTGAACTTAGGATTTCAGTCGTATTGTTTTTCCTGCTCCCTTAGGTGATTTGTTAAACTGATCATTTGTGATCCTTCCATTTTCTTGACGTGTGTTTGTAAGATATGAATTGTCCTCTTAGGAATGATTTCATGGCATCCCAGAAGGATTGGTAAGATATTTCTTCATTTTCATTTGTTTCCAGGAACCTGATAATTTCTGCTTTTATTTCTGTGTTGACCCAGGAGTTGTTCAGCATCATGCTGTTCAGTGTCCATTTCTTTGTGGGTACTGGGGAAGCCTTGTTGGGTTGATACTTAGTTTTATTCCACTGTGGTCTGAGAAGATGCATGGCAATATTTCAATCTTATGATATTTGCTTATGCTTGAGTTATGGCCAAGAATCTGGTAAATCTTAGTGTACATTCCATGCAGTAATAATAGAAAGTATAGTCTGTAGTTGTTGGGTGGAGTGTTCTGTAGGTGTCTATTAAGTCTGTTTGGTTAAGCATCAAATTAAGGTTCCATATCATCTTGTTGACTTTTTGCCTCAATGATCTATCTAGGGTCATTAGTGGGGGGGTATTTAAATCCCTAACTATGATAGTGTTAGAGTCAATATCTTTATTTAGTTTACCTAGTAGCTGTTTTGTAGAAGCTGTGTTCCTGTGTTGGGTGCATATATATTTAGGATGAATATTTCTTGTTGATAGATTGATCCTTTTATCATTATGTAGTGTCCTTCTGTATCTTTTTAAATTGTTGATAGTTTAAAAGTTATTTTCTCTGATTAAGATTGTCAGCCAGGCTTGGTGGCTTAGCCTGTAATCCCAGTGTTTTGGGAGGCTGAGATGAGTGGATTGCCTGAGACCGCGGGTTTGAGACCCACCTGGACAACTTGGCAAGACCTCATCGCTACAATAAATCAAAAATTAGCCGGGCATGGTAACATGTGCCTGTAGTTCCAGCTACTTGGAAGGCTGAGGAGGAAGGATCGCCAGAGCCCTGCAGGTAGAGGCTGCAGTGACCGGGAGTAGCCACTGTACTCCAGTCTGGGTGACAGAGTGAGACTCCAACTCAAAAAAAAAAATTGTCACTCCTGCCTTCTTTTGTGTTCTCTTCACCTGAAAATTTGTTTTCCATCCTCTAACTTTGAGTCTGTGAGAGTTCTTTATATTGAGATATGTTTCCTGGAGGCAGAAAATTGTGAATCATGTTTTTTTGTTTGTTTTTTTTTTAATCCAGTTTGCCATGCTATGTCTTTTCAGTGGTGCATTTAGTCCATTCATATTTAGGCTTATTACTGAGATGAGAGTCCTACCCCTGTAATGAGGTTCTTATACAGTTCTTTGTTGGTTTTGTGGTTATTTGTTTGTATATTTTTCTGTCAGTTTTCTTTTGATTTTGGGGTTGATATATGTGTGTTTTTTCAATTCTGCTATCATGATCCATGCTGTATTGATTCTCTGGTTTCTTGCATTCTTGGGAAGAATATGGTCATTCTGGTTTTCTTTCTTCTGTGTATAATACCTTCTTAGGTTTCTCTTGTAGAACCAGTCTGGAAGAAGTGTAAACTCTTAGATATTGAATGTCTGGAAAGGATTTGATTCTCCATCACTGATGAAGCTTAGTTTATCATGGATATATAATTTATGGTTGGAATTGTTTATCCTTGAGCACCTTGAAGATTGAACTCGAGTCTCTTCTAGCCTGTAGTGTTTTTGTAGATAAGTGTGTGGTTTTGTAATTGGCATTTCCAGTAGGTAGTTTGACCTTTCTCCTCTCACTGCATTTAGAATTTTTTTTATTTTATGCTTACTTTCTGTAAGTGAATTACTATGTGTCTAGGAATTGGTCTTCTCATTTGATGCCTTGCAGAGGTTCTTTAAATCTTTGTGTTTCGATGGTCATGTCTCTAATGAGATGAGGAAAATTTTCTGGGATAACTTCATGGAATGTTTCTAAGGTGGTCTCTTTCTCCTTTTCTGCCTGAGGAATGCCAATCAGGCTTAAGTTTGGCCTCTTAATATGATCGCATATCTCTTGGAGGCTTTGTTTCATCTTTTTTTAGCTTCCTTTCTATGTTTTTAACAGTTTGGGCTATTTCCATACTTCAGTCTTCAAGTCCTGAGATCCTTTCTTCTACTTGGTTAATTCTGTTTTCCATACTTATCATTTTGTTATTTATTTCATTTACTGTATTCTTTATTGCCATCATCTTAGTTATCAACTCTTTCAGACTTTCACCTTATCTTTCTTCATTTCTGTTTATCCTTTCCCTCAATGCCATGATATCTGGATTTGTATATGAGACAAGTCATTCTGGGGGATCCTCATTGTTTGAGTTCTGAAGTCTGTATTCTTTTTTTTTTTTTTGAGTTGGAGTCTCACTCTGTCGCCCAGACTGGAGTGCAGTGGCCGTTCCGGCCACCGCAGCCTCGACCTGCTGGGCTCCGGCGATCCTTCCGCCTCAGCCTTCCAAGTAGCTGGAACTACAGGCACGCACTACTATGCCCGGCGAGTTTTTTGATTTATTGTAGAGATGAGGTCTCGCTTGCCCAGTTGGGTCTCGAACCCACGGGCTCAGGCAATCCACTCACCTCAGCCTCCCAAAGGCGCAGGATTACAGGCTGAGCCACCGTGCCCGGCTTGAAGTCTGTATTCTTAAGTGCTGTCTTTGCAAGGGTCTTGAGGGTACTTGTATTCTTCCATTGATTCTTCTTCAATTCCCCCCATTTTCCCTCCCCTTTAATTCCATTGCTCAGTGATATGGGGGATAGTTTTCACTTCTGTTTGCTCAATCCCCTATTCTTCCTTTTTTTTGAGTTGGAGTCTTACTCTATCACACAGACTGGAGTGCAGTGGCCGCTCCCAGCCACCGCAGCCTCGACCTGCTGGGCTCAGGCGATCCTTCCGCCTCAGCCTTCCAAGTAGCTGGAACTACTGGTGCGCGCTACCATGCCCAGCTAATTTTTTTATTTATTGTAGAGATGAGGTCTCGCCAAGTTGCCCAGGCGGGTCTCGAACCCACGGGCTCCAGCAATCCACTCATCTCAGCCTCCCCCAGCAAGGGATTACAGGCTGAGCCACCAAGCCTGGCCCCTGTTCTTCCTTATGTAGATCCTCTGGATTTATTCAATATTGAAACCACACTAGGGGTGGGGGGTGCTGTCCTGTCCTTTTGCAGTTTTGAGATTTGATTGATGCACAATGCGGGGAGCTATAGTTCAGAAGCTATTTGCAGCTCAGTATCCACTGACTGGTCTGTAGGTCTCCTGGAACCCACTTCCCACCATCTTACAATCTGTCTATGTAGTGTGAGCAAATTTATGCTCCTGAAACCAAATTGAGTTAAGAAAAAGGAAAAGAATGGAGAAAAGAAAATGAAAAGAAAGAAGGAGAAGGAGGAAAAAAGCACCCAAACTAATGGATAAACAAAGAAACAAATACAAACATATAAACAAACAAAAAAGTATTATGCACTCACCCTCAAAAATACCCATATGCAAACAAACAACAAAAACATAAAAGCAAAAAGGAGGGAGAAAAAGAGACAAGTTAGGTTAGATGACACATATGGAAAGATATGTGTATAAAAAAAGCGGGCAAAAAAAAAAAAAACTCCTCATAGTGGTTGTTTCTGAAACTTCAGTTCCTTTACTTTTTTTTTTTTTTTTGAGTTGGAATCTTACTCTGTCACCCAGGCTGGAGTTCAGTGGCATACTCACAGCCACCCCAGTGTCGACCCACTGGGCTCAAGTGATCCTTCTGCCTCAGTCTTCCAAGTAACAGAATTACAGGCATGCGCTGCCATGCCCAGCCAGTTTTTGATTTATTGTAGAGGGGAGGTCTTGCCAAGTTTCCCGGGCTGATCTTGAACCTGCAGGCTCAGGCAATCTATTTGCTTGGCCTCCCAAGTGCTGGGATTACAGGCTGAGTAACCGAGACTGGTCTTTTTTTTTTTTTTTCCTTTTTACTGACAGGTTCCAAATACTACTTTCAGCTGTCTCTGCAGTAGGGATCAGGCTCCACTCTCCTGCCACTCCCCTCTACTCTCAGCAAAACCAAGGGGGTTGCTCCCAAAGTGGGTCAGATGCCCCACAGACTGCTGGGGAAGGAGGGTGAATCAGGTCAGAACTCACTCCAACTCCTCTCCTGTTGCTGCTCCCACTCAGATCACAGGTGTCTATGCTTGGTCCAGCATGGGGGTGGAGCATCTGTCTCTCCAGTATCTGCTTCTGAATTTGCCTTTCTGGGACAGTGAGGGTCAATCTCAGAGGGATGTGGAGATTGCCTCTTGGTCTCATGTTGCAGGTTGATCAGCATTGGGTGTGCCAAACCAGGTTTCTGCCCAGTCCTGAGACAAAGAAAATGGCAGCAGTCCTGGTCCTTCTCTCCAGCAGAGTTCAACTCCAGATTTCTTCCCCACACTTTCTCCATAGTTCTTGTTTCCAGTGCCATGGGCTAGATGCCAGGTGCCAAGGGGCAGCTAATCTCTGCTGCCTTCTCTCAAGAGTTGCCCTGAGAATGGTGGACAATGCTCTGTGCCAGGTATACCAATCTCAGAGCAGTGATAGTTTGCCACTACTTCCAGATGGGAGCCCTTAGTGCTTGATTCTGTGTCCCCCCTCAGATGGACATTCACTCACCCACCTGCACACATCCATGCATGCAGACTTATCCTTATGGCCACTCATCCATGCAGAGACTTCCACACTCCCATGGGTTTCATCGCCATCTTGCTGGAAGTGAATGTTTGAGTTTCATTTTAATTTATTTGATGGTTTTTACTCATGTGCATTTGCATTATTTAGAAAAAATTCTTTAAGATATGCAAAAAGTATTTTTACTCTTCACAGATTTCTTTGTCATTATTGTACTACTTCATGCAAAATGTAAAAATTGTACCACCATATAGGTACTTTAAAATTTCCATTCTTCCTTCCCATCAACATATGTGATAAACACTCCAGTTAATGTTACACTTATGTTTAACATCCTATATATCTTAAAGTAATAAGAGTAAACATATTCTGTTATATTTACCAGTATATTTATCATATCTGTTGGTCTGTATTCATTTCCTGAAAAATTTACTTATCATCTAGTGTTATGATTCTTTATAACAATTTTCTTTAAAACTTCTCTGTACTGTAGATATACTGGTCTCAGAGTGTAAAAAAATCAATAAAAGTGTGTGTTTTTTTTTAATCTTTTTATACCACAGCAATCAGCGCAGAAGACCTCTGTGACCAGATGTGTGGGACTGTTTCCCACACACAAAGCAAGCAATCAGTTTGTCAATGGACCCCATCTGGGTATCCTCTAAATCAGTTTAATTCTGATACAATCTACTTAGAAATACTGTCAGATTACACAGGTCGAGGCTTAGTTCCCAAGACTACTCCTTCAGTGCCAATTGCAAGCCCCAGGTTATGTCACCTGTGTTTCTGACCAGCTGGATAAATTGGAGATCCCATCCCCTTGGGTTTGGCTTACAGAACTCAGGAAACATTTAGATTTACCAGTTTATTATAAAAGATGTTACAAAGTATACTGATGAGAAGCACATAAGGTACGGAGTGAAAGAAGGAGCATGAATCTTATATGTCATCTCTGAGTAGACCAGCCTCCAGGAGCCTCCACATGTTCAGTTGTTCCATACGGTCTTAGATTCCTGTTTACAAAGGTTTTTATGGAGGCATCATTAAGTAACATAATTGATTAAAACATTGTCTACTGATGATCAATTTAACCTTCAGCCTTTCTTGCTTACCTGGAGGTTTGAGAGTGGTTTTGAAAGTATCAACCCTTACATCTTTTCGTGGACTTTCAAGTGACCAGTCCTTAACCTTAAGCAACCTAGAGCTTGCCAGCCAGCAGCCAACTCATTAGCATATAAAACTGCATTACTTTGGAGATAAGAAGGATGTAAGGAGTTGTGTGGCCCCAAAAGATGGGGTAAAGACCAAATATACATTTCACAATATATCACAGCTAGATAAAAATTACCATAGAAATATACTTACTAACTTTTATTTTTGCTCAATATACAATTCTGATATGACAGTATCTGCTCTGCTTTTTCTCTACACATACAAACACACACAGTTACACACATACACTTTATTTTCAAGTTGCATTGTTACTTGGCCTTTATAGTTTCCAATGAAAGGTAATGGGATTTTATACACTGTATACAGTGTATAAATTTTATCTGATTGTCTTTGAGATATGGGTTTTCTTTAGCAGATTGACAATGATGTTTGGTTTTCACTAAATTTTATGAATCTATAAATGTATGTTTATGCAATAAGTGAAATTTTTAAAAATACATTTTTATTATTTCTCTCATTCCTCTCCCTTGGGAATTCAGTCAACATGTATGTTATACAATTTGATATTTTCTCACAGGGCTTTACATTGACTTATTTTTTTGGATATATATATTTTTAATCTCCTTGTATATTCTTGTGGTGGTATAATTTCTATTGATCTGTGGTCTAGATTTTTTTTCCTCAAATAATCTCATCCTTTATGCTTTAGTTTCATATTGTATTTTTTAATTCTAAATTGTACTGGGTTCTTTTGCACAGTTTCTATTTGACTGCTGATATTTCCTGACTTTTCATCTACTATAAGAATAATATCTGTAATCTTACTGAACATATTCATAATAACATTTTGTAAGATCTTTGTTGGCTAATTCCTACATCTTGGTCACTTTAGGGTCACTATATGGTATGATATTGCCTTTCCTTTTGAGAATGGGGCACATTATTTCCTTCTTCACATATGGAGTAATTTTGTATAATATTATACACATTGTGAGTATTATATATGTATATTATTTTCTACTTCTTTAAATTGTGTGTGTGTGTGTGTGTGTGTATTTGTGTGTATGATATACTATAAGTCAGTTGGCCTGAACTTCAAAATGTCTTTGGGGCAGCTTAAGTCTCACATAAGTCTTTTATTCTTAGCTGCTGTTGACAGTGCGTTACACGTTCACAGGTTTTAGGATTAGAGATTTAGGCAATCATTTTTATTCTTTCTTTCTCTGATTCTCTTGTTTCTGAGATTTTCTCCTCATTTTCCAGGCTATAAGTTAGTGTTGATCTAAATTCTTCCTCTGGTTCTTCAGGCTGGAGTACCTTATGACAATTTATTTATTAAAGTTTTAGCTAGTCTTATCACATAAATAATGATCCACCTTTAGGTTAAAAGATAAAATTGTGAAACTCACCAAATTCTAATACTTCCACTCAAGTATTGCCCACCTTACTAAACTGCTTACTTGGGTTCACTTTTTTGTGTGTTTAGCCTTTTTTCTTTTTGTCTAAAGTTTGTTACCTTCAGGAGGGTTAGCTGAACAGGAGCTTACTCAACAATACCAGAAATGAAAATTCTCCATCTCTTTTTACATCTTTATTTGTATTATATATTTCTATATATAAAATGATGAACTACAGACAACTTGACAAAATGTGACTTGTTTCTCTCTTGCTCAGTGGTCGTAGTAGAAATTAGAGTTCTAGATCTATTTTTGGAATGACAGTCAGGTATCATCTAATTCAAAGATCCATGGAATACCCCATTCTCCCAAGAAGGACATTGCATCTGTGAAAAATGAAAATAAATGAATACGAATTCTCAATTGCTGAATTAAAATGCCAACTCTGAATTTAGAGGTCGAAACATCCAAAGACAATTATGATCAATCCATTCCTTATACTATATGGGTAAGACAGCATAATTATACATTTCAGCCTGCTGGAAAAAAGAACAAAGGTGTTTAGGTATTGGTCAGAGTATCAAAAACATTCCAGGCCACCTTCCACTCTCTCCTCCTGGCCACCATAATAAATGATGTCAAAGTAAGCAAAACTGTTTAGAATGGGATTCACATCACTTATTCATAGTAAAATTAAATGTGTATTATAGATTATTTTTTAAAATGTATTAGTGGCTAGTTGTTTTCCTGGATTTTCCAGAAAGAAAATAGGCAAGGATCCCTTGTGTACTTGTCTTTTCATCCAATATCCAACATATGTTCCAGGGCTAACGCTGATGGGAGGGTCAGCTCAAGCACTTTACTCTTACAACATGCCCAAACAAGGTGGACAAATACCACTGTCTCCATATATATATATATTTATATAAAACTGCCTAGCTAGATGATGTATAAAATCAAGCAGTTTCTTTTTTTTTGAGTTGAAGTCTCACTCTGTCGCCCAGACTGAAGTGCAGTGGCTGCTCCTGGCCACCGCAGCCTCGACCTGTTGGGCTCCGGTGATTCTTCTGCTCAGCCTTCCAAGTAGCTGGAACTACAGGCACACGCTACCACGCCCGGCTAATTTTTTTTTAAATTTATTATAGAGATGAGGTCTCGCCAAGTTGCCCAGGTGGTTCTTGAACCCACGGGCTCAGGCAATCCACTCACCTCAGCCTCCCAAAGTGCGGGATTACAGGCTGAGCCACCGATCCCGGCTTCAAGCAGTTTCTTGTTGATATTTGTAATCTCTCTCTCTCTCTTTCTCTCTCTCTCTCTCTCTCTTTCTCTCTCTCTCTCTCTCCTTTCTCGTTCTATATATTATTATGGCATTATTGCTAAAATGTATTGTTAACTGAAAAAAATGAAATCAATCCGCAAGCTCTAAAAGTGATTTTAAAAAATGACCTGCTGAATAATGCAAAATAAACTAATAACATAACTTCCTCTAGGGAAAAAAATAGATTACTAAAATTTGAGATAAGTAGCAAGAGGGAGAATTTTTGCATTGTAACATTTGTATCTATTGAATTTTGAGCAACAAAAATACATTATTCAAAAAAATTAACATAACTATATCTAGTTAAATACAATTTTTTAAAAAATAATTTAATATGAATTATTGTGTCTTTTTATGACCACTTTAAAACAATGTTTGTCTCAGTGAATCCTAAGAGGAAGGCTTAGGAAAAGCTGTCTGAAATTCCAGGGCAGAAGATGCTAGTGAGATTCTCAGCTAACCAGAAAAGGAGGCAAGAAAATGAGAGGGAAGTCAATTTCAGCACTTGGGGAGGCTGAGATGAGTGGATTGCTTGAGCCTGCGGGTTCAAGACCAGCCCAGGCAATTTGGTGAGACTTCATCTCTACAATAAATCAAAAATGAGCCAGGCATGGTAGCGCATGCCTGTAGTTCCAGCTACTTGAAAGGATGAGGCAGAAGTATCCCAGGCACCCAGCAGGTCGACACTGGGGTAGCTGTGAGTGTGCCATTGCACTCCAGCCTGGGTGACAGAGTGAAACTCCAACTCAAAAAAAAAGTCAATAGGCGTGTTCTTGGTGAGCTCACAGTGGGAAACTTCTCTGCAACTGGAAGGCATCCAGAAGTTACTCGCAGCCACACATTCTTTTTGTAAAGAAAACTCACTTTACATAAAAAATAAAGACAAAGGCAGTGCCAAAAAAATAAACTATCCTTTTAAAAGAGAAGTAGGACTTTTTTATTCTTTCAAATATCACTTAATTATGCTCGAATAGTCAGTGAAAAAGCTACAGAGAACGTATATTAGTATTTAGGCAAATGTGTATCAATGCCCTTTACTAATGGAGTTTTAAAGACTTTTTATTACTGCCATGATCTTTGTCAATATAAGTGAAGGCAAAGGAAGGTATGAGAAAATTTAAAAAAAAAATAAGTAACTAGAAATGGTGTTCTATCAGATCTAAAAAATAAAAAAAGGAAGCAGACACTATGCTTGTTTGTGTTAATTGTGTCAGCAAACAAAATTAATAGCTCTCAGAAAAATTTAAAAGTGATTTCCTGATTCATTTCTGCAGGGAGAGTTTTTTAAACTCTATAGTTTTCATTTCCTAGGAAAGAATTTATTTCTCACATGTATTGAAATTCTAATTGTTGAAAAGGGCAACATCAAGATTAAATTAATCATTTCAATGAACAAGAATATGGTTTAAAATTCAATCTACTTAACTACTTCTGACTGAGATTAAAGTCAGAGAATCATTTTAAAGGAATAATGTTATATTAGCCTTAACATTTTTTAAAGATAAATATGATGCTATTACTTTGTCTCATGCAAAATCACAGTCATTTAACCAGAGAAATGTGTCTGAATTTAAATATTTGTCCCAGAAAATACGGACTATTGTAAAGAGGAGACAGGGAGTAATTTGAATATTTAAACCAGCTAACACATAATGTTTAAAATAAAAATGGGGGGGGGGAATGGCTGAGAACTCACCAAAAATTTAACTTCAGGTTTCACACAGTTTCTATTAGTTTTCTTCTTTATTTTCTATTTATTATGAAATAATTATTTTATTTCTAATAAACTCTCAATTTTGATAACCCTAACAACTCTTGAACATCTTCAAAATGTTTTTCCTAAATACATTTAAAAAGTTCCTAAGAGCCCAAACCTGAGTTAATTTCTAGGAATAAAATAAACTCTTCATCTCCTCTCCAATGTGGAAAATACAAACATCATTAGTCTCCCCATAGTGTTATAGCCAAAGTGCGAGAAAGGAGTCGTCAACATGCAGAAAGTCGAACTTGAGTCTTTTATCAGTCAGTGGTCAAGAGCAGGCTAGTGCCATAAAGAACTCTCGACCATGAACAGAATAAGCAGGGGGTTTATAAAGGTAAAAACCACAAAAGCTGTATGGTTATGATTACATTTTTGGCAGAACATTTGGTTGCAAAAGGGTACAGATACCTACAGAATTTGCAATTAGGGAGTTTCCAAGCACCAAGGGAAAGAAGAACGTGGGCTTGTGATTATGGGAAGGTTACAAGTTGTGATTATGGGAAGGTTATACAGGGGGGTCATCTCTGGGTTCAGATGGAGGATTTGTTACAAAATGGAGTTACTTATGTCAAGCACACTATTACAGGCTATTACATTCTCATCAGTCATAGGTATACTGTTGTAGTGGGGTCTTATATACATGTTTTATAGAACGGATCCATTGTTTGATGAAATAAATAAACCAATTTATTATGCAGGGCCCTATGAGCAAACCAAGGAGGAGAAGTATGAGGGGTCCAACTAGGACCAGTAACAGGAGTTGTTAGCCATGGGTTCCCATCAAAAAAGAATTGAAACCAGGATTTATTATTTTTCCTTTCTTTTTGTCATTTGTCCAAATTTTCTTAGACCTTCTGGAGGGTGTCTTTAATAACCCCTGATTTGTTGGCATAGAAGCAACAAGCTTCTCCAAAGGCTACACAGAGTCCTCCTTGGGATAGGAAAAGTAAGTCTACTCCTCTATGATTTTTGAGGACAACTTCAGTTATGAATTCTACCTGGTCACGGAGTTGGTGCATGGCAAATTGTAGGTTTCCTAGGTCAGCATTGATTTCCTGTGCAAGGTTAGATAGACCTAGTTCTCCATAGACCAGAGCGGTGATGCCAATTGCAGTTATTCCAGCTATACTTAGCCCAACCAAGGCAGGCACTAGCCAGGAAACAGCATGTTTTTTATGAGCAATTGGAAGACAAGGGAGATTGAGTAGAAGGGCTCCTTCGGGACCATTGTAAGCATAAACCTGAGGTAGCACATAAGCAGTAATATATAAGATAGGCTGATTGATTAACTTTTTGCTAGTAGCACATTTTGTAAGATCTGTAGAACTAGCTAACCAGGTGTTGGCAGGGACCACATAGGCCATGGATTTGGCCATGGTTACAGTGAGAGATAAATTACAAATAGCAGAGAAGGGAGAAGTTGTTAGATTGAAATCTGGAGCTATAAGGCAGGAGGCTTTACCAATTACATCTCCTATAGTAATGTGAACCATTTCCAGAGAGCAGTTAGTTCTCCAGATGATAGGAGTTTCATCTCCTAGGTCCACATAGTAAGGGGGTTTTGACTTTAAGCAAAACCAGCAATCTGAGGCCAACTGGGGCATAGTGATATTAAGCAGATAGTGCATACAAGTTAACATAGGAAAAAGACTAGGGGGGTGATGGGTCAGGTTTGGAAGTGGTCAAAGTGAACTCGGGAGCTGTTGAGGTGAACCTGGTGTAGTGACTTGGTTGGCAGAAGGCAAAGGCTGAGGCGGAGGCTGGTGGAAACTGAACAAGGGATCCTTCAACTCTGACATGCTCCTATTGGTTTGGCCATGGTTTTGTAGGCAAGTGTGCACCATCAGATAGTTAATAAGGCAAGGGTTAAGGGGTGATAACAATACATTCAGCGAATTGTTATTTAATAAAGCAGTCTATTCTGGACAGTCAGATTCTCATGTTTCAGCTGATTGCTTGTTGGTCAGCCTGTGGTGCAGTTGAAGCAGGACGACAGGTTCAGAACGTGATTTTGAGAGGGTTTTTAGGGTCCCTGGCTGTTGTCCAATTGACTGAGCAGGTTGGTGGAGCAACATTGCTTTCCTTGGCTCTTTTGACTTGTGAGTGATGAATCCAAGCCAGTATTCCATCAACCTTGAGTGCTGTTGGTGTTGTGATGATGACGACGAAGGGTCCCTTCCAGGCAGGGGAAAGTCCTTCTTTCTGGAACTTTTTGACAAAGACCGAGTCCCCAGGCTGGAACAGATGACAAGGAGTGGAAGATGGATTCAGCAAGACAGCACATAAGTTGGGGTGGACAGCATCCTGGACCTATTGGAGGGACTGGAGATACTTTAACAGAGACTAATTAGTAATTTCTTCAAGAATGGGATCCTGTAACTGGGATAACAGAGGAGGGGGTCTCCCAAACATGATTTCATATGGGGTGAACCCAGCCTTGTATGGGGTTCATCAGGCTTGAGCCAAAGGCAAAAGGCTATCCATTTTTCACTAGTTTCTATTATTAATTTAGGTAAAGTGGTTTTTAGAGTTTGGTTCATGCATTCTACCTGTCTAGAGCTCTGTGGTTGGTAAGCACAATGTAATTTCCAGTCAATGATTAGCATTTTACTAACCAGGTAGAACTATGGATGAGATAAAGGCAGGACCATTGTCACAGCCAATAGAGAAAGGGAGCCCAAACCTAGGAATAATTTCATTTAATTAAAACTTAGTAACTGTGAAAGCAGTTTCATTTCTTGTAGCAAAAGCTTCTACCAATCCAGAAAAAGCATCTGCAAATACTAGCAGATAGGTGCACCCCACATGAAGGGACTTTACCTCAGTAAAGTCTATTTCCCATTTTCCTCCAGGGCTTAACCCTCCCGGGCCTGATACCATCTGATGGCCTTGGGCCTTGTTTTGCATTGTCCTGGGCATAGGCAGGGCACATTTCAGCTGCCATGGCAGCTAGGCTTTTTAAGTCATTGATATGATAATAACGACAATACCTCAGTCAATTTAGTACCTCCCAAGTGGGTGATGGAATGTAGTTATTTTACCAAAGTATGTCTGAGGACTGCAGGCAAAACAATTTTAAAATCTTTAACCTACCATCCTGTAGGCTGTTTGTGAGCCCCTGCCAGGTGTGCTTATTCTTCTTCCTGGGTGTAGGTGGGCTGTTTTGGGAGAGAAGGAACTAGAAAAGTTTTGGTTAGCAGAATAGTTAGGGGCTCAACTGGGAGTTCTGCTGCCTCTCAGGATGCCTAGTCTGCCAGGTGGTTTTCAGTTGATTCCGGAGTGTCTCATTTTTGGTGTCCCTTGCAATGGATGATGGCTATTTCCTTGGGGAGCCATATAGTTTCTAGAAGGGCTAAAATTTCTTCTTTGTTGTTTATAGTCTTACCTGCCACAGTAAGAAGTCCTCATTTCTCATGGATCATGGCATGGTCATGGAGAGTAGGGAAAGCATACCTGCTGTCAGTACAAATATTTACCCACTTCCCAGTTACACAGTGTAGGACCTGGGTCAAAGCAATTAACTCAGCCTTTTGAGCCGATGTGCCATTCAGCAAGGATAGTGACCAGATTATGTCATGAGCCATGGTCACCGCCACACCAGCCTTGCAAACTCCCTCTATTACCAGACTGTTGCCATCCCTGAATAGGTCAGCATCAGCCTGGCTTAAAGGAGCAAATATCAGGTTGGCTGGCTTGAGTGATGTCCAATACATCCTCACAGTCATGAATTGGTGTTTCCAGATTGTCATCAGGCAGTAGGGTTGCTGGGTTGAGGCTCTGAGTAGGAAAGGAAGTTAGTTGATCCTAGTCAAGTAGGAGGCTTTGATACTGGGTGATATAAGCGTTTGATATCCAATGACCAGAGGCTCCCTGGAATAAAGTCTCAACAGCACAGGGAACTGTTAGGGCCAGGTTTTGGCCAAAAGTCAGTTTATCTGCTTCCTTAACCAGTACGGCTGTAGTGGTGATAGCCCAAAGACAGGATGACCATCCAGAGGCCACCAGGTCTAATCTTTTGGACAAATAAGCCACCAGTCACCGCCAGGGTCCTAGGGTATGGGTAAGAATGCCCTTTGTGATTCCTAGTTGTTCATGAATAAACAAGTGGAAAGGATTGGTAACATCTGGGAGGGCTAAAGTCGGGGCTTGGGTAAGAGCTGTGTTTAACTGCTGGAATACTTGTTCCTCAGTAGCAGTCCATTTTAGGGACTGATCCCCTGCTGTGGCTGTGTACAGAGGCTTGGCAATTTCAGAAAATCCCCAGATCCACAGCCGGCAGTACCCTGCCACCCCAGGAATTCTCGTACTTGTTTTCTTGAGGTTGGTGTGGAGATTTGGAGGATGGCTTCTTTCTGGGTCATGGTTAGGGTCTGCCTACCCTGTTTTAGCTGGTATTCCAGATAGGAGACTTCAGTCAAGCAGACCTGTGCCTTCTTAGCTGATACACAATAGCCCATGTCTTGAAGGAGCTGTAACAGAGCCATAGTATCTTTTAAACAAGTGTCTAAGTCTGCCGCCATGAGCAGGAGATCATTTATGTACTGGAGTAAAGTACATTCAGGGTGCAAATCATGGAACCCTGATAAGTCCTGTTGCAAGGCCTCTCCAAAAAAAGTCAGGGAGTTTTTGAATCCTTGTGGCAGCCGGGTCCAAGTCAGCTGACTGGTGTCCCCTGAGTCAGGATCTGTCCATTCAAAAGCAAAGATGGGTTGACTGACAGGGGACAAGGGAACAGAAAAGAAGGCATCTTTTAAATCCAGCACAGTGTACACCCGATGTTGGTGGGGAAACAGGCAGAGCAATGTGTACAGCTTGGGAACAGTAGGATGAATTGTCTCAACCCGCTTATTGACCTCCCTTAAGTCCTAAACTGGTCGATAGTCAGAAGTTACTGGTTTTTGTACTGGCAAGAAAAAAGTGTTCCATGTCAACTTGCGTGGTTTAAAATATTAGCTGCTAAGAGTCTTTTCATGTGTGGAGTAATTCCTTTTAGGGCCTGTAAACTCATAGGGTATTGATGAATATGAACAGAGGTGGCTGATGCCACAGACTCACCATGACTGGAGGGTGATGTTTTGCCAGTCCTGTGAGTTGGTCTCTGCCCAGACTGAAGGAAACTCCTTCTGTAACTGTAGACGTAATCTTGACAAGACATTCTCATCGGGAGAATTAGAAGTTAGGAGGTGTTCTTCAGAAAGCAGAGCAGTTAAAAGCATCTGATAGGCAGGGGGAAGAAACATTTCAGTTTTGTCAGGTGAAAACACAATGGTAGCTCCTAACTTTAGAAGCAAATTCTGGCCCATGAGAGAAAATGGGCAGTCCAGAGCTATGAGGAACTAGTGAGTAACCCGTTTTTGTCCTAAATCAACAGTTCAATTAAAAGTAAGTTTGCAGTTGGTAATTGTTCCCATTGTCCCCTGAACTGAGATTTGTTTGCTTGGCATAGGTCCCAATGGTGACTTGAGGACCAACACTTCCACCCTGGTGTCCATCAGAAGTTGGACCCGGTGGCCCCCGATAGTGGTGGTTACCATGGACTCTTAAGAGCCTAAGGAAAAAGAGTCCTGGCCTCCTCAGTCTGAGTCATTTTCCATTCCTCCAGCAGAGGGCAGAAGCAGGACTGACTTGGGGTCATCTGCTTTTGGGTGTCAGTGACACTCCTTTTATAGTGACCAAATTCTCTGCAATATGCACATTGATTCTTAGCTAATGCTCAGTCCCTTTTTGTTCTTTTTTAGTTTTCCCTTTTCTCTGGCATGGAAGTTTCAAGTCAGATTGGGGAGCTCAGAGGGCAGCTACAAGTATTCTTGACTGATGTCTGACTGTTTTATCTGCCTCTTGCATCACCTGTTTCTGTGTCTCAGTGTCATGGTTATTAAAAACCTTTTGGGCTACTTCAAGTAGCTGAGAAATATTTATTCCTGCAATGCCCTCAAGCTTTTGTAACTTTTTTTGGATTTCTGGAGCCACTTGAGCCACAAATGCCAAATTGATAGTTTGAGCATTCTCAGGGTCCAAGGGATCTAATGGGGTATAGGTATGAAAAGTCTCCTGAAGATGTTCAAGAAATGCACCTAGACTCCTTGGCACCCTGAAGAATTTTGGTAGTTTTAGAAAGATTGATAGGTTTCTGGGCTGCTGTCCTCAAACCAGCTAATAGAGTCCAGTGATAGATATCCAATGACCTGGATCCTGCCGAAGTGTTAGGGTCCCATTCTGGGCAAGAAGAGGGAAACACCTCATCTAACATGTCCTGACTTTCTTCCTATATACCCACAGTTGAGGATAGAATAGATGTTTTAGCCTGAGGCTGATGCGCTCTCATACCTCAGAGGTAAATAGGGTTAAAAGGAGCTGCTAGCAATCATCCCAGGTGAGGCAATGAGTACACATGACTGATTCCATTAGAGAAGTCAGAACCTGTGGCTTCTCTGAAAATGGCTGATTTTGGTATTTCCAGTTATACAGATTAGAGGTAGAGAAAGGAGCATATACCAGCAAGGGCCGCTTGGTCCAATCTGCCCCCTGTAAAGGAGGAACTTCCCAGAGGGGAGGGGGGAACACTCAGTCCGAGATTGGGGATGGGTAGCCAAAGGCAGAAAAAGCAAAGGGGAGGTGGAAGAGGTGAGAGTAGGCAAAGAAACCTGAAAATTATAAGGCAGAGAATTAGAGTTAGAGATAGCCAGGCCCTCAAGGAGATCTTCAGTAGAAGTGGGTAAAGTAGGATACAATCCAGTGGAAGTAGAAATTGGGAAGAATGGAAAAGGAGGGACACAGGCCAGAGATTTAAAAACAAGGACACAACTGGGGGTTTTAAGGGAACATGGCTTTAACCATGGGGGTGGATTTTGAACCAAGCTTATCTATTGGCCAATATAGGGAAACTAGTCAAGGTGACCAGGAGTCCCTGTAATGACCTTCCAAACAAACTCAGCAACATGAACATCTAGAGACCCTGTGGAGGGCCATCCAACATTAAACAAAGGCCAGTCAACTTTACAGAGGGTCTGGAGCCTACCCTTTGAAAGGACACCATAGTCTTCTGCAAATCCAACAGAGAAATTCTTTATTATACAGTCCAGAGGACTGGAGGGTTTAGAAGTCTGAGATCCCATGTTGTCAAAAACCAGTAAAGGCAAATCAAAACTGAAATCTGAAAACCAGTAAAGGCAAATGAAAACTGAAATCAGAAACTGAACCAGGACTCTATTCAGCCAACTTCTTGGCTTAATGAATAGTGTCCAAGGGATGACCTCTTCAGGCCATGACTCCCTTTAAACAGAATTATGGCCACAAACAGAACAGATTCTTACCTCCCAGGAGAGTACAGATTCTTTTGAAGTGATGAGAATCCAGTGGTCGTTCCAACTCCCTCTGAGCCAGATGAGATGTTATGGGGCCCTGGAACACCTTGAGGAGGCACCTCCCCTATAACTTCTCTACCAAGTCGGGGAGAGCCAGAGTGAGGCCACCTCCTGAGATTGGCGAATCTCGCTGGGGCCTACAAATGTTATAGCAGAATTGTGAGAAAGGAGTTGCCAACATGCAGAAAGTTGAATTTGAGTCCTTTATTAGCTGGCAGTTGAGAGCAGGCTAGTGCCATAAAGAACTGTTGGTCCTGAACAGAGTGAGCAGGAGGTTTATAAATGCAAAAACCACAAAAACTGTACAGTTATGATTACATTTTTGGCAGAACATTTGGTTGCAAAAGGGTACAGATAGCTATGGAATTCCCAATTAAGGATTTTCTAAGCACTGGGGGGAACAAGAATGTGGGCTTGTGATTACAGGAAGGTTACAACTTGTGATAATGGGAAGGTAACGCAAGGGGGTCATCTCTGGGTTAAGATGGAGGATTTGTTACAAAATGGAGTTACTTATGTCAAGCATATTATTACAGGCTATTACAATAGGAGATTCAGTCTATAAATGTTCGATTGTTCTTTGCAAGACTTCACACTTCAGAGTCACAGGAAGCACATGTGATGAGACCAACTACTACAGATCTGGGAAGATAGGAGGGTGACAGCAATGGAATTTGTTTCTGAATTCTCATAGGGTGAACGGGAATAGGGTGAATGGCTATTGCCTTTTACTACTCATTTTTAAGAGCAGTAGTTCAAGCCATTCATTGCACAGTCCTGACCCCTATGTTACAAGACCTTGTGCAGTTAACCTATTTCTAGGTCATAACCACATGCTGAGCACTGATTGCACCAGCTGTATTTCTTTGCTACCTTTTTTTTTTTCAGTTTTGTCCACCAAGAGATAAGCCCACTGGCTTTGGAGGGTTTGTTGGGCTTTCCATCTTTTGCTTTTATCACAGCCTTCAAATTGGGTCAAAGGCTGATTTATTGAATCTCTTATATTCTCCTGCTTCTTGCCTGAGAAAATCAGCAAGCAAAAGAGATCTAATCAAGATGAGACACTAAGAGCATGTCTCTTATTCATATCTCCTAAAATCTCAAGGAATTTCAGAAAAGAAAAACACTAAAAATATTTTTAGAATAACATGTTTTCAAATCAAAAAAGTAATGACTGTCTGTAAGATAGACAACAGAAAAAAAATCAGAAAAGAAACTGTGCAAATAAGAAGACAGTTCTTCTTCTTCTTTGAAGTGGTCAAAACCCCAAGAAGTACCATGTGCTAAGGACAGTAAATATCATGAGTCAAAAAACTTAATGAACAGAAAAGAAAATAATTACCAAAGAAAGAAATTAAGAATACATAGTCAAAGATCAAAAAAAAATTTTTTTTTAAATATGTGAGAATAAAAGAAGGCATTGTGTCAAAGATCAGTTAGTTGTAGGTATTTGAGTTTATTTACTTATTTATTCATTTCCTTTTTTGAGTTGGAGTCTTACTCTGTCACCTGGATTGGAGTACAGTGGCACACTCATGGCCACTGCAACCTTCACCTACTGGGCTCAGGTGATCCTTCCACCTCAACCTTCCAAGTAGCTGGAACTACAAGCATGCGCTATCATGCCCACTATGAAATATACAAAGAAATAATGGTAGATTTCATAGTGGAAGCTGAGAGAAAAATCTCCCATAGATTTTCATAAGGATAATATGCTCATCAACATACTTACAGAAATATAATAGCCACACTCATAGGAATATTTATTACCTCATCCATCAGGTCAAATATGAGTATTATTATTTGAAAACATTTTTCCTGTATTTTCTTTAATTTTTAGCAGTCTGGTGATTTTTTATTTTATGAGAGTTATTTAGCAGAAGATCCCAGTGGCTTTTCTGAAAATGTACAGTACGACTCTACTTAGAGGTGTCATTGACTCTGATGTCAGTTCATCAAACTCTTCTTTACCACAGGCTTCCTGAAAAACCCATCTGATCCTGTTTAACTGTCACCATGAATTCCTGATCTTAGATGATGCCTTCAAAAGAATAACCAAGAGAGTGCCTTATGTCTATAATGAAAACAAAGAGGATTTAGGTATTTGGGTAGAAGGGAAGGGGGGAAGGGGAAGAGAGAGACCAAAAGAGAGACCAAAATAGTAAGGCAGAGATGAGTTTTACAACAAATAAATGCTGAAGCACTTCCTTACTTAGGATTACTAAAATAACAGAAGGAATTGTTTCTAACATTGTGTTGATATAATAAAATGGAACTGAGTTTATTATGATAAATAAGTTGTCATCAAATTATACACACTTTATTTGCAAATAAGAGGAAAATAAAAGAAAAACACACAAACTACTATGTTCTTATTAGAATGCTGGCAGCTTGATAGTAGTGCTAGAGAGCTTCTAGAGAACAGACATAGAAAGAGAAGAGTTAAAACATATAGCACATTTTTATCAGTTAATGTAGTCCCAAAGCTGCGTTCTCCAATCTTTTCCTCTGTTCCGCTCCCCAAAGCTCTGTTGATAACAAAAAGAGAATTCTCATTCTGTGTTAACGAATTGCTACAGGTGGGATCAACTCCAGTGCAATCTAGGGACTCAATAAAATTGGTCCAGTGCATAAAGAGAAAACCTCGACTAGTTAAGAGGAACTAACCATTCTGAAAGTCTGACTTCAAGACATATCTAGCATTTTCACCACCATATGTGATCAACTCAAACATTAGTCTGGTTCTAATATGCACAGAGATTTAACTTAGAAATTACAAGAAAAGAACATAAATAAAAGAGAATAAGGGACATGGATCTGGGTGATCAATCCATTTGCAACAAGGCATCAGCTTGTGGCCAGTAACTCAGGAACAAGATTCACCTTTATAGAAGTGGGTAATGACAAAAGTTAGGTAGCATGCCAAAAATCAGGCAAGTAGATCAGAATTTAGAATTAAATATTGTTTTCCATTGGGAATCCCGATCCAGGGGAAAGAAGACACAAAGGAGAGAACAAATTATATTGGCCAAGTCAATATAGTAGTAAAGTGAGTTGATTTGATTGGCAGTCCAGGGGCACAACAGATACCAGGTCTATGGCAACCAGACTCATCCCAGACCCCATGATGTTGTGTTCTGGGAAACCACTGGTGAGTGTCCTGTTCTGGGCAGGAATGTCTCAGGAAGTAGGTGAAGTGTGACCTATAGGTAGGAAGTCCCAATAATTCCAGTTGACAGATGAGAGGAGAGTAGAAACGATATGTTATACCTTCATAAAGAAGACACTAAGATCAGAATAAACATGCACACATTTTAAAGGGGGAAACAAACACACACTCACACACCAAACACAAGCATACAAACAAAAAAAAGGGCAGGAGTCAGGCAATATGGTAGAGAGGTGGGACTGTTAGACCGTGTTGTACTTTAGTCATTGAATCTGAAGGAAAGCATGAATATTAGAGGGAAGAGGCCCAGAGAGTCCCAAGAAGGGTCAGCAGGGCCATCTGTAAGTTCTTGAGCCAAAGGTTAGAAAACAGGAAAGTCCTGTATCTCACAGGAATGGACATGCCATAGTATGTCTCCTGGGCTCTAACACCAGTCAGAAGTTCCTGGACACTGTGGCTTCAGCATAAACTCAGGAATGGATTGCAGAGGGCAATGGCCAGAGACTTGCTCAGTTATGCTTCTTGTGTTTAGAAGACTGCTTGTGACTGCTATGGGCTGGTAGAACTTGTTTTTTTTTCTACTTAAGTGTTTAAAGCTGGTGGAAAAACATCAGCCAAGTTTGCCTAAGACCTACCTCATAATTTTTTAGTAGGTATTAGTTTATATGGAGAGATTATGTATCTCTGTTTTAAGATGAGGAAAAGGAGATATAGGTTATTTCACCACGCTATGAAGTGAGAGGGTCAGTGTATAAGGTGAAGCTGCCCAACTCTAGGCCTGCTTGCCTGAATACTGTACCTTATAAAGGTCCACCTCTATTTGTTATGACACCATCTGCTGGTGATGGAACAAAAAACCAGCTCACAACTTATGAAGAATTGTTTCTTTTACTAACAATTATTTCAAGTCAGGATAGGTCTTGGCTTTTAACAGAGATCTTGTGTGTGATTCATGAGCCATTGGAACTTAATTTTTCTTTGGATACTGGAACATTGTGAAATGAGGGAAAAATGAAGTTCTTGTCTCAGTCAGGAACTCAGGTCAAATCCAAAGATTCTATCTCCATCATATGAGTTTATTATTTTAGTTATTTGTTTATTTATTTATTCATTTATTTATTTATTTATTTTTGAGTTGGAGTCTCACTCTGTCACCCAGACTGGAGTGCAGTGACTGCTCCAGGCCACTGCAGCCTCGACCTGCTGGGCTCCGGAGATCCTTCCGCCTCAGTCTTCCAAGTAGCTGGAACCACAGGCGTGCACTACCATGCCCGGCTAAATTTCTTTTTATTTATTGTAGAGATGAGGTCTCGCCAAGTTGCCCAGGCAGGTCTAGAACCCGCGGGCTCAGGCAATCCACTCACCTCGGCCTCCCAAAGTGCTGGGATTACAGGCTGAGCCACCGGGCCCAGCCGAGGTTATTATTTTATAAACTATCACCATCAGAAAGGCCTAGGGGATGAGGTATGGACACAAGTAGAAGACAGAAACAACCGTTTTTAAATAGTTATGATAAAGTATATATTAAGCTCTGTTTACTATATCTATTTTGAAATACACGGGAAATATTTGACTATGAATTCAGCATTTATGATAGTATGATGAGTTATAATCACATTTCCTCCAATGTACTATTCCTATAAACAGAGATTTTTATTTCTCTTTAGTATGAGCTATTTTTTGGTATATTTCGAACAAGTCTGAGTTTGATAAATTATTTAGTAAGGGCTGGATAACCAACCTAGTACTCGTGCAAACAGAGCCACTTTGATTTAAGTAAATTGTATTTTTGATAAACAAATTCTGCCTGAACGATTTATCAGCTTAAGGTGGAATTATCCTACAATTTTATAGTACTAGACCTATTTTGCATTTGAACCTCCTGTTGCAGGCTGATATAATAAAGGCAAACATATAAGTAACTTCCAATTAGAGATTTTAAAATGAATTAGTTTTCTGTAAGTTGGCAGTGCGTGGCTCAAATAACAGAATATAAAGCAATAAAGACACAAAGTTTTACTTAAATTTGCATTTATGAAAATGATCTATGTTTTCTGAAAAATAACATTTAGTCAGATGACCATTAAGCAGCATTAAAGACCTTTGGTACAGATTGAATGAGTAGAAATGTTACTGCTAAAAAGAATACTGAGCATACCCTCAAAATAACCTCAGGAAGATGAAATTCCAGAGGTTTATAAGACTTAAGATACTTCATTGACTTATAGACCTCTATGACAGGAGAAATGATGCTATTGATTACATAAACTTAGAGTCATGTTATACTTTATTTACATAGACTGTGAAACAATTTTTAATCCAGCTAAAGTAGTACACCAAGATGAATCTGAAATCCTAAATACATAACATGCAAGCTATAAGATACACTTTCATTTATTCATTTAATTCATATGCATTAAAATATTGTATGTGACTGATACAATGCTAGTTATCTGGGCTTCAGTAGTAAACAATACAGGACTATTTGATGTACATGTTGAATTTTAATCTAATGGGTAAAATTTGCATCAAAGCAACAATGGCACATATAATTAATTAATAAATATTGTACTTTCAAGATTAGCGATAACTTGAAATTATGTATCCCTTAATGTAGGTACACAAGACAAGTTATATCTATTGTCTAAAAGTTGGCATAAGTCTGCAAAACCTCTGAAACTAATCATCAGTTTAAAGATAACATAGAAGACTGTTTTTTTAAAAAAGCACTCAGGGATGCATTCAGCAAACTTCAGACTGCAAGAGACTTTAGAGGGAAAATGAGTTAGCTTTTCTAAAGAAATTAATAAAAAAATAAGAGTATAGAAAATCAATATATTAAAAATTTCCAAAAATATATTAAACAACTGTATAAACTGTGTCTTAGTCATCTTGCTTGTGATTCAAACAGATGAGAAAGAGAGAGACTATGTATTTGATTCTACTAATAAAATATTGAATATGGTTAATAATTTTAGATGGAAATGACTTTATTTTCCAAAAGAGCTGTATGTTAAAGATATATACTGACACTTTTATTGATTGAATAATATGATGTCTGGGATTTGTTTCAAAATAGTCTCAGATTTATTACTGTATGTAAGTATGAGTGAAACAAGATTGAAAAGTTGTCAATCATAAATGCTGTGTGGTAAGTATATGTAAGTTAATTATACTAATCTCTTTTGGAACTCAGAAGCTTAGTTCCACTGAAGATGGTAAATAAAATGTAAAATAGAAAAACTTGCAAGAAGAAGGTAGATGTATAGATGGTAACTTATAAATTGGGCATACCGTTACAGATAAGATGGCATCATCAAAACATTTTAAGCAGAAAAGTTAAAAATTAAATTAGTTTTGTGAAAGAATATTCTGTCCCTTTCATAGAAATACATTGGAGGAGAACAAGAATAGCAAAGCCACTGCATACTCCAGATTAAATAATAGTGGCAGCAACAAAGATGTAGTAAAATAAATAGATTCTGAAGTAATTTAGATAATATCATCACCAGTAGTTGGCAGTGCACTATATATACAAGATTGTGTAGAAGGAGATAGCAAGAGTAACTTCTTGGATTCTAATTTACACAACTGAATATTGGTATCATTCACCAGGATATGGAAAAGGACCTGTTTGAGGGGTAATGACCATGAGGTCAGTTATGAACTTGGAAAATTTGAAATGCTTTTGTAACAACCATGTTGAAAAGCAAAGTAACAGTGTTATATAACAATATGTAGCTTAGAAGAGGTATCTGGGTTACAAAATAAGTTTAAGCCTCAAGAATATGAGATAACATTTTTTAAAAATTGAATATAAATAAGATCTTGGTTGAAGACCTGAGAAATACTATTCATCAAGGTCCAGGTAGAGAACCTTGTTTCTCAGTGTCTTAGTTCTTTATGTGTTGCTATAAAAGAACATTTGAGGCTGCTTAATTCATAAGGAAAGGAGGTTTATTTGCTTACAGTTCTGCAGGTTATAGTTATATAAGAAGCATAATGCTGGCATCAGCTTGGTTTCTGGCACATCAGGCTGCTTCTACTCATGGTTGAGATCACATGTTCAGAGATTGAATGGCAAGAGAGGAAGCAAGAGAGAGGTGGGAGGTGCCTGGCTAAGGATCAGGTCTTACAGACATAGTATATTTGAAAAATAAGAAACCAGCAAATATTTGGTTGTCATATATACCTTAGGTGACAATCTAGAAGTTTGAGTAACCTTCAACAACCAGTTTTTTCATTGCTCTATCGTGGGTCTGTGCATGAAATGTTGCAGGGCTGCACTAAAAATAGAATAAGTTATTTTGTAATCTTCCCCAACTTTATAGACAAATTCTCACTATGAGGAGGCTGTCTGCCTGAAACATATGTCTGATATTGCCACTGGAATATTGCCAGAGGTGATGTTACAGGAAAGGTGAAAATAAGAGTTAATGGCACAATATCGGAAAAGCATACCTGAAATTCCTTCATTCTTGTAAGAATGAGAAGGGCAATATATGCCAGGTTATTAATCAACAGGACAGGAGTTGGATATACATATGGAACACTGACAAACTTGAGGTGTACTAAATCTTACAATAATTGTAATACTTCCCACATCTGTTTGGGATTGCAGGTCCTCATGTTATCTAACAGAGATGGGGGACTATATCTGGAGGAAGATGTCATTTAGAGTCTCCACAATCTATTATATACAATGATTGGTTTAAAATTAAAAAATAAAAACCTCTCGATATTCAAAAGCCAGAAAGAAACTAACACTATAAAGATAAAGAAAAAACATACAATAGACCAAGATTCATTGATGACTCAGATACTGGAGCTAGCATTTGAAGAATTTAAAATAACTATGACTAATATGTTGAAGAAAACAGAAGATGGTTAGGCCAAATGGATGAAAGATAGAAAATTTTCATAAATGATCAGTGTCTGCAAGAAAAAATTAAATCAACATTTTAGAATTTTAAAAATATTGGGAAAATAAATGCATTAGTTAGATTTGATTTAAAAAATAGACAAACCAAAGATGGGATTAGTAAACTTGAAGTTCTAGCAACAGAAATTTCCAAATTGAAACATAAAGAAAAAAATGAATGAAAACGTAACAGTATAATAGATATATGAAACAAATGAAGTCTCTATCAGTATAGATTCTACTGGCAATAAAGATATTCTGAATGCTAGTAATAGGTTTGTGCCAATAAAGTTGACACCACACATAAATTAGTCAAATGTATTAAGGAACAAAATTTGTCAAAACTGACAAGTAAAAAATTTCTTAATAAAATGTTTTTATGTACTTTAAAGAAATTCGATTCATAATGAAAAACTTAATAACAGCAATAGCACAAAACCTAAAACTCTGAGCCAAGAGGGATTCATAGGACAAAATAATGACTATTTTACATTTACTCTAGAAAAAAGAAATACAGAATACTTCCCAACTGATATTTTTAAACCAATATACTCTTGATTTTTAAATCTAACAATGTTATAAGAATGAAAAGTAATAAGTTAGTATCTCTCATAAATTCATGTGCAGAAATGTTAAAGGAAATAACAATAATCAATAATAACAAATTATACTGCATCTTGATCAAGTAGTTTTTATTCCAATTATTCAAGATTATTTTCTCATTTGAAACATTAATCAGCTTAAGTAATTACCTTAACAAAATTAAGAATAAAATATTTAATCATTGCAACAAATACTGAAAAATTGCTTGCTGAAATTCAAAAGTCACTCACATATAATTGCTTGCTATGCAAAGAATAGAGAAAATGTCTTTCATATGATAAAGGACAGCTACAAAGAGACTGTGAAAAGCATCATGTTGAATGTTAAAATATTGAAAACTTCCTCTGAGATTAAAACCATATAACAAAATAAAAATTATAGATATTTTATAAGTTCATATATTTATTCACCACGATCTGTCTGAAGCACAGCACCATTTCTGGCACATAGGAGATTTTCAACATTTAATTAGTTATTTTTCACACTTAACTTATCTTGCCCTTAAGATGGGATGTAAGAAGAAAATATGGGAAAGGCCTTTCTCTTCATGAATATCAAGTGGGATCTTAGAAGCTGTTTAGATTTCTTCAGAGTTTATTTCACATATACAGTTAAACACAAAAGAGAATATAAAGAACGATGAGAAACTCAAGGTAAGGAGGTGTTACTCTAAAATGTAGACTTTTTATATTTCATGATGAGAGAAGCTGCAAATATGCTTTTTAAAAAATAGTTTAAAATTTCTGTGCAGGGATAAAGAACACCATTGTATCAGAAAATAATTTCCAGAGACGTCAGACACCGATTTCCTAGCAACACGAAAGGAGGTGCAAAATTATCTTTACAATAATGGCTATTAAACTATTCCAGCATCATATTGCTAACAAAAGATGTGTATCAGCCAAGGGATATAGCCTTTTCTCAAATTTATTTAGCTAAGACACTGACCGAAGTAGCACTTCTCACATATAATCTCAGAGAGCACAGTTTGTGGTGACGCTGCCTAGAGAGAGAAAATAACTCTCTGTCACTGATAATCACCCCAGCCTACCCCTGAAAAGATACCATCTAACTTCATTTTTTAGCATGACATTCATAACCCAAAACACATTTATGAGAGCCAGCTGGCATTTTCATGCCTTTGATTTTGGGGAATTATTTTTATTGCTAAAAATGTTGTTGCTGTTGTCTTTCACATCAATTTTAGTCAATAAACATAAGACATATTGATTTTTTTGTTCCCTGTTTGCTTAAAAGCAGGAACTTTAGAGGCTTCTACTTCTGTTTACCCAAAATAACAATTTCAAAGGCAATTATGAAAATTAGCAGTCAATTGCTGTGGGTTGGGAGTAATTATATATCCCATTTAGCTTGGTTGTTCGCCTGTGCCCACCAGATCCAGAATAATGAATCTTGCACTGTGGTGGCTGGAAGTTGCCAGGAGGTTGACTGGCATGACCTCCCTCCTGGTCTATCTGCTTTCCATTCTTATTCATTGTAATCCATTCTCCACTCAACAGCAAGAGTGAGTTTTTAAAACAAATCAGCTTTATTGGTAATAGTTAACAACTAAAAATAAATAAATAAATCTTCAAGTATTCTTTAACAAGTAAATGGCCAAACAAATATAGTATGTATGCTGCATACTTCTAAAAATGAAACCTATTACAGTACTCTAACCACAAACCTTTGAATTAGTGATGGGAGCATGAACTAAAGGAATCACATGCGGACTTGACATGAGAAAAGTCTGCCACATTCAAGGTGGCTTGGTATGAAAATATGACTAATGTAAGCACTCAATTTTTAAGTGGTACCAAATAATCAGAAATTCTCAGTCAGAAAATAAACTCATTAGAAAAAATGTGAAGGACAGTTACTAAAGCTATATTGCTAATGGTAATGTGATATCTTTCCTGTTTTTCTTTAAGGTCATGATGCAATTCATCTTTTAGAGTACTTGAATCCAAATTTTCTGATAGCATGACTTTTGTTTGCACTTATATTTTTGCATATTTTAAAATAGTTCCATCTCAATTACTGAATATTGTCTATGTGTGTCTTTCTTGAAAAATTTCTGCTATCTTTTATTATATATTTTAAGACTATTATGATGCCTAATTTTGGTGTCCTTTTTTTTTTTTTTTTTTTTGTCTTCCACAATTTACTTGTAAGTCTTTTTCCACTATTTTTTCTGGTTCAATAACCCACTCTCCTATACATGTGTTCTATTTCTTCATTTCTGGCACAGATAAAGACTATTATTAGAGTAAAAATCATTGGTTTGGAATGAGTTTGCTCTGGAATTTGAGGTATCTTTAAAGTGACTTTTCTCTGTTCTTGGTAATTTGAGTGTGTGTGAATCATGTGTCCTTACATATTTTACCATAAATGCGAACATATGATATAAGCAGGCTGATGAAGAGCACACTATAACCACTACCTCCTCTCAAAGGCACTAGAATCATTTTTGAGGAATAAACATTATAGACACAAACAATTGTACCAAATGATGAGTTTAGGACATAGACTATTAACATCAGAATTATTAGTCTAAGAAAAACAGTTAGAAAGTAGAGCTAAGAGATGTAAGAGACAAAGTCAGATGACATCATCTGAACCACTGAACCTAGATGTACCTGAAGTGAAGTTCACCCTTTGCCAAATCTGGAAATGTGCCATCTCCTGCTAAATCCAAACAATCTGCCACACAACTGTACCCATGGTGTCTCTGAAACATTTCTTGATTCTGTTGTTTCCTCGCTCTTCTTACTTATACTTACAGTTCAGGCTTGCTTCAACCTTCCTATAGCTATCAAAATAACCACTGATTTACAGTCTCTTTTCCCATTCTCAGGCCTATCCTCCATATTGTCCCTAATATGCCTCTATATCACAAAATATGATTGTTTTTATTTATTTAAAAGAGATCCAGTTCTCGCCATAGCCTATTGTAATATTTTTTGATGACTGGGGTTTGTATTTGAGTTTTAGAGTGTGTGTGTGTGTGTGTGTGTGTGTGTGTGCGCGTGTGTGTGTGTGTGTTTTCTTTGACTCATTATTTACCAGAAAAAGTGAACTGGTCTAGGAAGAGGCTTTGGATTTTGATTTGTTTTTAAAGCATACAGGTGATTTTGACATGGATGTCCTTCAGATGACTCCTTAGAAAACTATGACTATAACCCCATAGAAAGAAATCTGCTGCCTATAACTTAATTACTAACTCATGATTTTCCATTAGCCTATCAATTCTGTTAACTAAACACAGCACTCCATCTAACTCTAAAAAAGCAGTTCACATAAATTGAGAATTTTTTAAACTGAAGGATTTACCATACAACTTTTTTGTTTTTTTATAACCTGCCCCATATACGTGCTTGGCTTTATGTCAGATATTTTGTGTAATATTTCAAAATGGTATTCATATCAGTTTTGAGACTGGATTTTAGACAAGAGAATTATGTATTCTAACACAGAGAGATGAATATAAATTTGTATCTCTTTTCTTTGAAAACATTACTTTAATTGTGGTAAATTTATTTAAAGAACTGAATTTAAATCAATATATTATGCTATATTTTAATTCCTCTTTGAATATTTTGGCGAATATTTGCAGATTTTATATTTAAAATTATTTAATCTTTTGATATTTTAATAGTATTAAATATTAATATTTTAAATACTCCATCTTTGAAACATTATTTTCTATTATATGTGTATCATAACATACTTTAGTTAAAAGAAAGACAATCTTATGTGAGAGTTCATCAGAGATAAGAAGGAAAGATGGAAATTTTTATTAAGAATAAAGCAGGATTTAACAGTTAAAATGAGTTCTAAAAAATAAGTAGAAAGAAGATGAAACTCAGTGAATGAGAGACAATTAGAGAAAGAACAATCTATGGACCACATGAGTTTTCATAGATGAATAAAATAAGAAGGAAAATGGATAAGATAAATATTTGTGTGATAGAAACATCTCTTGATTCTGTTCATTAGTTCTGTGCTTTATTAACATGAAACAAAGCACAGAAAAATCTAAAGTTTAAAATCTAAAGTTTATCTTTCCAAAATTGTATTCAAACTTCAATCTCTTGGATGAGGACAGAAAATAAAGTTGGAGTAGGAAATTACACCTAGCCAGGGGATATGCTGGCCCTGCTGTAATTATTTTAATATTTTCATAATATAAACATTAGCTTTTTTGCTTTTATGATTCCCCACTTTGCATTGCAGAATTGCAATGGGTCCACTTACACCTGCAAGGCAACTAGTTAACTTACTATGAGTTCAAATCTCAGCTCTGTACTTGTTTGTTACTTGAAGAACTTTGACCAAATTATGGCACCATCTTAAGACTTGGTATCTCATGTGTAAAACAAATATATTAATAGCATCCTACTTACATATTTATTGTGAGAACTAAATTAGTTAATGTATACAAACACATATAAAACCATGCCTTCCCTGGATTAACCATTCTATGAATATTGACTTATTACTATCATCATCATAAGCATCAGCATTTCCTTGGCTAGAGTGTTTATTGAATTAGATATGTTGATACACTTTTAATTATTGAAGCTTCCTTATACCTACATTTCATGGTGTTATAGGTTTTTAGGTCTTAAGATGCTCACCAGATTTATCACTTCAGAAGATGTCTGTGCTCCATCCTCTTTCTTCCCAATTCTTCTTTTTAATCATGCTTTTGTTTTTCTGGATCTTGACATTGGAGACATTTCACTGTAAAGTCAAATATGCCAGGAAGTAGTTTATTTCTTAAAATAGTGGATTATCCCTATTATCTATACTCTAAAATTAATGATAACCAGTTCCTAGAAGTGTTCACTAACATGCAACTAGTTAAAACTCATAGTTGAAACATTGCTGTGATGGTCAGACCTTTCTGAACATTTCAGTCAACTAGTAAAAGAACACAGCTGCTGAGCTCTGACAAAAGAAAAAAGAATTTTGAGTTCCCGAGACTTCAAAATGTGATTTAATGTGTCTTTTCTGCTCTATGTGAGGTAGAATATGTTGGAGTGTTTCATGTTATAGCTTTCTGTAAACTTGTTCAATAGTCAACAAAACGCTGATTTCTGGAGAAAGTTTAACTTTTTAAATAACTATTTACTCCCACATGGACTCTTGTCTTCACAGACTTCTTACTATTGCCAGTTTAGAAAATTCATTGTTCTTTGGATAGGCATTGCTGACATTTTGACCAATTTATTTATCTCCTTCTTTTGACTCCTGTCCATGATCATCATTAGATAATTTGAGGGAAAAAAATCACAGCTCCACACAAGTTTTTGGAATCTAACATTAGAAGTCAAGGCAGTGTCTCCCTGTGGGATGCCTCAGTGACTCAACCAAGGAAAGAGAGCTCATTGGCACCTTGTTCATTTTTTCAAGACACTTAATGATGCAACTCTGTGAGGATGAAGGAGAAAGAAACTGAACTATTGTGAACATAAAAGAAAATACATTTCAGGTTTAGGGAATTCACACTAGATAATAATAATCAGTTTAACTCTATTATTCTCTAATTTAGGTTGAGCAATTTATCTCTATTCTTTTAAATTTAAGGTGCAATTTAACATAGATTTAGCATCTTTATTAAAATATGCTTCCAAGAAGCACCCAGACGAACATGAGTTAACATAGAGGTGATATTATTTTGCTTTCTCTCTGTTTTTGAAGCTGCATACTTGGAAGACAAGATTCTGGCTTAGTATTTGTACATCCCCAAGGCTTTGGGCCTTGAAAGAGAGATGGTAATAGAACTTGAAGCCAATCAAGGATATCAAATATGGCAGGGCAATGTATGGATAAACTACTAGAGTAAAACATATTTAGTTAATGTGTTGCTGAGGTGGTATGAACAAGCAAGGTTGCGATGTAAAAACCATTCCCTAATATTTAGTTCTGCATCATATTTCAGAAAATTAAATATGGGGATCAGAACTGAACTATGATGCTTATTATTTTAACTTAGCTATTTACCCTTTTACTTCCTACTAATAGAAATGAAAATAAATAAGAATATTTATAGACTAAAGTCATGGTTTTATTGTTATTCTTGTATAACACATACAGGGTCTGACAATTAAATTCACAAACTCGTTCTAGGAAAACTTGGTGATTATCTCTATGGTCACCTTCAAAGACAAAGGAAATATTGAAAGGAAAATATTTTTGAAGACATTCAGGGTATCAAAGGTAAGATTATGACAGCTCTGATGGCTCATCCAGAAAAAAAGAGTTCCAAACTTGTTTTGATAAACACACTAGACACTGGCATCGCTGCACAGGTTTCCAAAGGGAGTACTTCAAAGGTGATAACAGTGATATTCAGCAATGAGATATGTAACCCATATTCTAGGATGAATTCACGAACTTAATTGTCAGCCCTTGTACATGAAAGTATAAGATTAATCTGAAAAAAAATCAAGATTCAAAGAGGATAAAAAAAAGGCATTGGAGTCTGAAATATAATGAGTGGTTGAAGAGAATTGCTTGTCAAAATTCTAGTAAACTAGATAAGTAAAGTTACCTAAAGTCTGTACATATGAAGGTGGCTTCACTTTCTCTTTTAAAAGTGCTTTTACTATTATTATTTTTAAATTTGAAACCTGTGGGGTACAATTCAGGATTAGGTATACAAGTGGTTATTGTACAGGCAAAATGTGGGCTTCCCTTTGGTCCCCGCTTCACCTGGTTTGAGATCAGGTACCCTTATTGACGTTATGTTCCTCTACCTTAACTCCCCTGGCAGTATCCTGCTACTGCCAATCCCATTCTTATTGTATTGTGATAAATGTTCAGGGTGCACTTATGGGTGAGAACATGTGGTACTCAGTTCTGCATAATATTGCATCATGTGTATGTACCACATTTTTTTACCCAGTCAAGTTTTGACAGGCAGCACTGTTGGTTCCATGTTTTTGCTATTGTGAACAGTGCTGTAATAAACATGCATGTGAAGATATATTTTTTGTAGAATGATTTGAGTTCCCCCAGTATATTCCCAGTAGGGGGGATTGCTGGGTCATATGGAAGATCAGTTTCTAGTTCTTTTAGAAATTACCACACAGTTTTCCATAGAGTTTGATCTAGTTTGCATTCCCACCAGCAGTGTAGAAAATTCCCTTTTCTCTGCATCCTCTCCAGCATCTGTTGTTTGTTTTATTAATGATGGCCATTCTTACTGGGGTAAGGTGGTATCTCAGTGTGGTTTTAATTTGCATTTCTCTGATGATTGGTGAGGTTCAGCACTTTTTCATGTGTATGACAGCTGCCTATATGTCTTCTATTGAGAAGTGTCTATTCATGTCTTTTGCCCATTTTTTAAATGGGGCTATTTGTTGTTTTCCTTTTGGCACGTTTGAGTTCCTTGTAGATACTGGATGTTAGATTTTTGTCAGATATATGGTTGACAAATATTTTTCCCATTATGTGGACTGTCTCTCCACTCTCTTGATGGTTAATTTTGCTTTGCAGAGGTTTTTCAGTTTATTGAGTTCTCACTTGTCTACCTCATCTATTATGGCAAGTATATTTAGGGTTTTGATCAGGAATTGACTGACTACTCTGATTTCTCTCCTGCATTATCTAAGATTATTATAGTTTGAGGTTTTATGTTCAATCTTTGATCCATTTAGAGTGATTTGTGTGTATGGTGATAGGTAGGGATCCTGTTTCAATCTTCTCCATGTGGTTAGCCAGTTTTCTCAGCACCATTTACTGAATAGGTTCTCCTCTTCCCAGTGGTTGTTGTTGGAGGCTTTGTCGAAGATGATTTAGTGGAGAAATCGAGATTGCTTCTGGAATCTGTATCCTGTTCCATTGGTCCACATTCCCATTCTTGTACCAATACCAGGCTATTTTGATTATTGCAGTCTTATGGCAAATTTTAAAGTCTAGAAGTGTGATATCTTCCACTTTGTTTCTTTTGCTCAGGATTGTTTTGACTGTTTGTGGTTGTTTATGTTTCCATATGAATTTCTGTATTGTCATTTCCAGGGTATTGCATTGAATCTGTAGATTACCTTTGGTAGAATGAGCATCTTAACTTTCATGAAAGGAGCATGTTAAAATGGTAAGTAATAATAGTAAATGTAACTCCAACTTCCAGCATCAGTATGCTTCAATGCAAATTCCAAGGGTCTTCAGAAAAGTAGTAATGAATGTGTCCATTGCTGTCTAGAAAGGATAAAGAAGTGATATGCTTGGTATTAGATCTATTTATATTAAGTTGGAACATCCCCAGAAATTATTAACTATTTAACAAGAAAGCAACCTATGCTTGCATTCCTCTACACATTTGCTGATGCAAGAAACTCCCTGGAAATGATATCCTCATTTCCCACTATCTATGAAAATCTTGCTCATCCTTCAATTTCCACTTCAAATTCTACTTCTTTTAGAAAACTTTCTCAAATGTTAGAATCCTCTTTTTTTTTTTTTTTTTTAATTTGGAGTCTCACTCTGTTCCCAAGACTGGAATGCCATGGCATGCTCATGACCACTGCAGCCTCCACCTGCTGGGCTCAGGCAATCCTTCCACTTCAGTCTTCCAAGTACCTGAAACTACAGGCACATTCCACCACACCCAGCTAACTTTTTTTATTTATTGTAGAGATGAGATCTCACCAAATTGCCCAAGCTGGTCTCAAACCCCTGGACTCAGGCAATTCTCTGGCCTCTGCCCTTCCAAAGTGCTGGGATTACATGCATGAGCCACTGTGTCCTATAGAACACTCATTTTTCATTCACACTTCACATTTTTTATTTTCCTCCTTAAATTGAATTATACGTGCTTGAAGAAAAAGGGGTAACCTGTGGTAGAGGCAATACTAAGTATTCACCAAATCTTCTAAGTTACCAGGACACACATGAAGACTACATTCCAGCTTTTTATCACTAAGTAGGGTAAAATAATTAAGTTAATGAATATAATATGGGTGAAAATGATAAACACTATTTTCAAACTTGACTAGTAAAAATTATCCATGTGTCTCTTAAATATATAGCCAGCTGTGGGATTGCACTCTCATGTTTATTACAGCACACTACTCACTAAGCCAAGATATAGAATCAACCTAAGTGTCCATGAACAGATGATTGGATAAAGAAAATGTGGTATATATACAAAATTATATATTATTCTATCATTAAAAAATGAAATTTTGTCATTTGAATGAAAACAGAGGTCGTGATGTAAAGTGAGTTCTCATTCATATGCGGGAGCTAAAAAAGTAGATCTCATGGAGCTAGAGAGTAGATTGGTGGTTATCAGAGACTGCGACAGGTAGGGGAAAGAAAAGCATAAAGAGTGGTTGATAGGTACAAAAATACAATTATACAGAAGGAATAAGATCAAATATTCAATAGTTCAGTAGGTTGACTACAGTTAATAATTTTTTAATATATTTTAATAGCTAGAAAAGAAGAATTAAAGGATTCCCAACATGAAGACAGTATAACTCTTTGAGACGATGGATATCAGTTACTCTGATTTGATCATTACACACAGTATGAATGTATCAAAAATTGCATGTACCCCCCATAAATGTACAACAATTATGTATTAATTTAAAATGAAATAATAAAGAAATTCTCCCATATCTTATTGTCCTTAACTATTCTATCATAACAATGGCAGCTCTGCAGTAAGGAAGACAGTGACCCAAAATAAAAAGAGCTTAAAATCCTTAGTCTCCTAACAGAGCTGATTCCCAGAACAAACATCCAACAAATGATTTCTTCAAAGGATTTTGAATGAGTGAAGATTGGACTCCTATTGTGTAAAGCTACTCAAATTTATTTGTTGTTTTGTATTTTGTGAAAATTAGCATTAATTATTCTTAATATAATATCACAAATTTTATATAGGTTTATACCAGATAATTTCTAGTGTAAACTAGAATAGTCATAAACAGCTTCATGAAAGTCACAGAACTTTAAATGGCATAAAACATGAGATATACTAGTGTATGAGAAGACTAGCATCATAGAGGGGGTTTGAATTATTACAACAGACATGGTAAAGAAATGTAATGACATACCGTGAATTATGTTATTAAAGAAAGTAGATTATTTTAGACTACATATGCAAAGATTAGTGAAAAGTTAGAGGGGACATAGCTCTCTATAAACTAATGTGTCAAAATTAGATTGCAACTTACCTTTTTTGATTCCATCTACTAGAGCTAAGTCAATGATCGAGAGTCACAAAAGATGGATTCCAGTTTGGTGTAAGCCTTTCTTTTCAGTAATCAAAATTGTCTAAGTGAAAAATGACCATTCTATGCCAAGAGGTATTGATTTTTCTATATTGAAATCATTCAAGCTCAATATTGAATTATAAGGAATGTTTTGGAGGGATTAAGTTTAGACTAAATGCTACTGCTGCTACTACTACTAATACTAATAGTACTACTATGACTGCTACCATCTTCACCATTTTAGATTTTGTCTACTGGAGAATTCAGCAATTTCCATCATGACTTCAGAGAGAACAGAACAGAAAACTCTACCACCACTTCTGTCTTCAACTATCAGTTGTCACAACCAACTTGCCCTTTTTCTGCAGACCCTGTGTGAAGTCAAAACAACGAATCATGGCAATGGCAGAAATCACTTCTGATGCATGACTACAAAAGGGAAAACTATATTTTCACTAGGAATTTGTAAATTACAGAGCTCAGGAAATCCCTGGGGAAAAGTCAGTACAATATTGTTTTATGTATTATGAACTACTTTGGAATTTACAATTTCCCCCCTTTCACCTCTTTCAAATTTCACCATTGTTATGTTGAGTCTAGTACTACAGTACACTTACATAATGCCTTTTCTACTGGTCACTCAAAGCCATTTGAAAGTGTTGCTGGAGATGTATTCTCTTTTCCTGCAGTTCCTTATATATAAGCCACTCCAAATTCACCCACTGAATGACCAGCGCTCAGAATTAAGTGTGATAGTCTGTCCTTCTCACTGCCACTTGTCATTTTTCATCTCTTTTCTTTTCTTGAGTCCTTTTCATACGTGAGTATTTTGCTGTCCTTTCTCACAAAGGATAGATGCATTTTCAAACACTATGATGTTGTTCTGTTTCAGTATTTTATCTTTTAGCTGACTTTATTCATTTTCATTTTCTTGTTATTTATAACAAAAAAAGCCTTTGACTCTTACTGGAGGTAGCTTATTCTGAGGGAGCAATTCTTTTTGATTTTTGAGTTCAACACCATGAATGTCATATTTACACAGAAGAGGTTTATCTAAGCATATCAGCCAATGATATTTTAAATACTATCTGCTTCTTCTTTCAGGTCTGGCTAATCCCAGTTAGTATAAACTGAGGAACATAAAAGTAAAGCCTAAACCTTTTCACTTTGACTACAAAATATATATTTCTGAGAAAAGACACTGGTTGACACTTTATAAATCTCCTTAAGTACACTGAATTTAATAGAAAAAAAAATAGCTAATAAGAAAGAACCTTGGCCGGGCTCAGTGGCTCAGCCTGTAATCCCGCGCTTTGGGAGGCCGAGGTGAGTGGATTGCCTGAGCCCGCGGGTTCGAGACCTGCCTGGGCAACTTGGCGAGACCTCATCTCTACAATAAAAAAATAAAAAAATAAAAATTAGCCGGGCGTGGTAGCACGAGCCTGTAGTTCCGGCTACTCGGAAGGCTGAGGTGGAAGGATCGCTGGAGGAGCCCAGCAGGTCGAGGCTGCGGTGGCCAGGAGCGGCCACTGAACTCCAGTCTGGGCGACAGTGAGACTCCAACTCAAAAAAAAAAAAAAAAGAAAGAAAGAAAGAAAGAACCTACAGGAAAACAATGAGTTTATTGATTATTCATGAGGTACATTTATGTTACTTACTCTCCTTAATCTTTCATTGCTAGTTTAAAATAGTCTCTTTGTCTTTGTTAAAATGAGACAGACTAGAGAAAGACAATGGATTTAAATTCAAGGTCCTTTTCATGATGTTATTAAAAAAAAAGATTTTTTTACCTTATTATAGTTGTATTTTATAGTAAAACCACGAACAGAAGTCCCAAATCACATATTTGTGGGTTTTTCCTACCGTAAACATCAGCCTATTTATAACTCTTGCCTTAAAATAAGGAAAGGAATGTCATTATTAAAATGGATGATAATATCAGTGACTTGGTAACTTAAAAAAAATATATAGCATTTCTAAATTTCAGTATCCACATCTATAAATTTCGAATGACACAATTGTCATGAAAACTAAATAAGATTATCCATGCGTAGTTGGGTTGCTACTCAAAACTCAGAAATTGTGTTTCTACAGGCAAGTGACAGGAGGCTCCAAGAATACCACTAGAAAAAATGATATGGTAAAAGTGTTACATTTTGAAAATTGATCTAACAGAAAAGCCAAGTTAAAATAAGAAGGAAGAAGTTGAGAGAAACAGATATCATGTATCTAGAGAAAGTTAAGTGGAGATGAAAGCACAGCTATGAATACAGAAGAAAATATTGAAGGTAAAATATATAAAAATTTACATTAAATGAGATATAAAAAACTCAAGATTTTAAATTGGGAGTGTTAGTGAGTGCTATGATTTGGATATTGTTTGCCTTTGTGAAAATTCATGTTTTAATCTTTGTTTCGAGAGTGGAAATATTGGGGATTAGTCTTTAAGAGCTAAGGCCTAATAAGAAGTATTTGAATCTTGGGGGCGCTGACCTAATGGGAGGATTGATGCCATTTGTTGTAGTAGTAAGTGAGTTCTTAATCTGACCACACTAGATTAATTCCCACACTAATGAATTTTTTTTCCAAGAGAGTGGGTCATTATAGAGCAAAGGCAATCTCGGGTTCAGTCTCTAAAAATGTATGCCTTTTTTTTTTAACCTACCACAATGTTGTGTTACAGTACAAAAGTTCTCACTGGAAACCAAAGGAAACCAAGCAGATGCTGTGCCGTGCTTCCTCAAATTCCCAGACTGCAGAGCTTTGAGCTAAATAAATCTCTCTCCTTTACAAATTACCCAGTCTCAGGTATTCTGTTATAGCAGCACAAAATCAACTGAGATGAAAAAAATTGTTACTGAAGAGTGTGACTTTACTATACAGATACTTGAAAGTGTTGAAGCAGTTTTAAAACTGGATAACAGGCAGAGGTTGATAGAGTTTTGAAAACTAGAACCAAGTGAAAATGAATGTATTGCCATGAATGGAACATTAAGGATAATCCTGGTGTTGGCTCAAAAAATACAAGGGAAAGTTTGGAACTTCTTAGAGATGGGTTTATGACCACTGGAGTCATGGCCAATATGCTAATAGAAATATGGACAGTAAAGGCCATTTTGATGAGGTGTAGGATGGAAAAGAACAAGTAATTTTTAGACGTGAAATAAAGACCACACTTGTTACAAAATAGTAAAGATCTTGGTGGAACTGTTTCCATGTCAAGGGCTTTATGGAAGGCAGTACTTAAGAGTGATGAACTAGTATATATGGCAGAAGAAACTTCTAAGTAGCAAATCACTCAAAAAGCAATGTGGTTACTCAATACATTATGCTCAATTATGGCAGCAAAGGAATGGCTAAAGGCAAAATTGATAATTAAAGGGGAGACAAAGCATAAAAATTTGGAAGATTTGCATTTTGCTCTGTGATAGAGAATAAAAAAACATTTTTCAGAAGAGAAATCCTAGGGTGCAGCTGAGAGACACTTTACTAAAGAAATTAGCATACTTAACAGGGAACCAGGTGTTAATAGTCTGAACAATGGGGAAAGGCCTTTTAAAGATTTTCAAGGCCACTCTTCCAGTCACAGACCCAGAGGTCTAGAAACACAGAATGGCTTTAGGGAACCCACTCAGAATGAAGCTGCCCAATGCAACCTTGGGATGCTACTCCAGTATCTGACAATTGCTGCTGGAGCAGCCATGGCTTAAGTACTGAATGTGAAACTCATGATGGCAATCTAGAGAGTGCAAGTGGTAGGACTTGGTGGCTTTCACATGGTATTAGATCTACAGGCCTACAGTTAGCAAAAACTATAGAGGCATAGTTTCCTGCCATGAGATTTTAAAAGATGTATAAAGAACCCAACAAGTCCTGGCAGAGACTTGTCAAAGGAGTGAAACCACTGCAGAGTTCTCATGATGGTAATGTCTAGTGAAGCTGTGGGCCTCAGAACTTTAAACTTGCTTTGTGTCTCAGAAGAGACTGTGGTCTTTGGACTTTTAACTTGATGCTGGAATGAGATAAGACTTTGGGATTATCAGGATTATTAATTTTGAATGGTTCATTGACTTAAATATAAAAGCTAATATCATATAGATTTTGGAAATAAAGAAACACAGAAGGCAATATTACAGATTTAGGAATATAAATCATATTTTTAGAAAAGCCACAGAAAACAATAACACAAATATTTTTTTAAAACCCTGCTCATCAAAATGTTATCAAAATTAATTTACAAATCTTGCTTATCAAAATTAAGAAAAGAAAACTACTATCATAAAACATAGGGAACAATTATCAAATTATAAGAAAGGAATTGGCAGTAGTGGGAAACTGCCAGGGAAGGGAGGTCACACCTCATTAACAAGGGTAGCTGCATAATGAACATTTGTATACCTAACCCTGAATCGTACCCCACATCTTTAAAAAGAAATTTAAAAAAAAGAAAAAAGCTAAATGCATTAAATTGTATTATGTTTCTAGCTAAAAAAGAAATAGAGAAAAACCTTCTTGATACTGGTCTTGGCAAATATTTTTTTCAATATTAATGCCAAAAGCATAACCAACAAAATAAAACAATGAAAAATGGGATTGCATCAAATTAAAATACTTCTGCCACTTACCAGTAGACTAAAGAAGAAACACCAAGTATTTTCCAGCAAAGCAGTAGCCTTCCATGTATTCCTGTGTGAGAAAAGTGGACTCACCAAGATGGAAAGAGGGCATTTCATACCCCACCCAAAACACCTGTGCCAGAATAGAGCTATGGGGCACCTTCTGGCCACCTGCCAATCCTTCTGATGAAATGTGTATGCTTGAGATGGAGAAGCTGGAACTCCCATCCAGCCAGGACTCCTGCCACTCATGACGGAGGGCAGAAAAGATTTGCCCTGCCCCTGCCAGACAGCACCAGAAAAGCAACACTAGTTGGTTTTTCCCCAGCTCCATTGTCTCCCTGCCACCTCTGCCCCTAAAAGACAGACCAGAAGAAGGAGATCAAGTAAGAAAGCAATACAAATTTCACACCAATATATCAAATAAAAAACAACAAAGCATAAAATAAAAAGGAAGAGACTGCCTTCACAGATAAGGAAGAACCAGTGACAAAACATCGACAATCCGCAAAACCCTTAAACACACTCAAAGTGTTTTCTCATATTCCATGCAAGGAGTTCATCCAGAATGACCTGTCCCAGATGACAATCTAGGTTTCACACAATGGATTGCAAAGAGAGTCAATGTAAACCAGAATAAAGTGGACACATAAATTAACTAGGCCATGAAAGCAGTAAAGAAAGTGAAAGCTGACCTGGCTGTTCTAAGAAGGAAGCAAATTGTACTTTTAGAAATGAAGAATTATCTCCTGGAATTTCAAAACACAATAGAAAGCAGAACTGATCAAGTGAAAGTGGGAATCTCAGTACTTGAAGACTGAATTACTGATTTAACCCAGTATAACAAAAATAAAGAGAAAGTATTTAGGAAAAATGAGTAAAGCCTGCATGAGGTCTGGGATTATATAAAGAGACTAAATATATATCTGATTGGTATTCATGAGAGAGAAGATAAACAGATCACCCTGGAACAAGCCTTCCAAGATGTCATCCAAGAAAACTTCCCTTATCTCACTAGAGAGGCAGATATGCAGACACAAAGGATTTAGAGAGCTCCTGCAGGGTATTACACAAGAAAAACATTCTTAAGGCACATAATAATCAGATATGCCAAGGTAAGCATGAAAGAAAAAATCATAAAGACAGCTAAAGAGGAGGGTCAGACCACCTACCAAGGAAATTATAGCAGAACTCTAAGCAGAAACCTTGCAAGCCAGATGGAATTGAGGACTGATCTTTAACATTCTTAAAGAAAATTCCAGGCAAGAATTTCCTAACCCTGACAAGCTAGGCTTCATTAATGAAGTAGAATTAAAGCCCTTCCCAGACATCCAATTCCTAAGAGAATATGCTACCTCCAGATCAGCCCTTCAGGAGATGCTTAAGAAATTTCTAAGCACAGACATGAAAGAACAATTCTACCCATCACCAAAGCATAAGTAGGCATAGAGTTTACAGATCATACAAATTAATCACACAACTAGAATGCAAAGTAGCTTCCTAGCAACATGACAGGAACAAATCCCCACATCTCAATAATTAACTTAAATGTGAACAGACTAAAAGCACTACTCAAAAGGCATAAAGTGACAAATTAATTAAAGAAGCATGAGCCTTCCTTCTTCTGCCTTTAGCAAATCCATCTCACTGCAAATGATACCCAAAGGCTAAAGGTAAAGAGTTGGAGAAAGATTTTTCAAGCAAATGAAAAACAAAAAAGAGCAGAAGTAGCTATTCTTTTAAAAGATAAAATGGACTTTAAGCCAATACAAGTTAATAAAAAAAAAGGACAGTAAAGGACACTACATAATGATAAAAGGTTGAATTCACCACCAAGAAATATTCTTCTTGAATGTATACACACCCAGCATAGAACAACCAGATTTATTAAAAAATTGCTAATTAAACTAAGAGAGAACATAGACAGCCATACAGTAATGGTTGGAGATTTAAATACCCAAATAACAGTTTTAGACAGATCATTGAGGCAGAAACTAACCAAGAAATTTGAAACTTTAATTTGTCATTGAACCAATTAGATTTAATAGACATCTACAGAAAACTCCAGCCAACGACTGCAGAATATACATTCTTCTCATCAGCACATGTAATATACTCAAAGAGCAGTCTCCAATATTTTTGGCATCAGGGATCAATTTTGTGGAAGACAATTTCTCCATGAACAAGGCAAGAGGTGGTGAGGGGGAAATGTGCACTCATACCTCACTGCTAATGATAATCTGTATTTGCAGCTGCTCCCCTGCACTAGCATCACCCACTCAGTTCCACTTCAGATCAGTGGTAATGTGAGCAATGGGGAGCAGCTGCAAATACAGATGAAGCTTCACTCATTTGCCTACCACTCACCTCCTGTTGTGCAGCCTGGTTCCTAACAAGCCACAGATTCGTACTTATCCATGACCTAGGGGTTGGGGATCCCTGCTCTAAGATCAGTCACATGCTCAGACACAAATCAGGCATGAACAAATTTCAAGAGTTCAAAATCATACAAAGCATCATTTCAGGTCACAGCAGAATAAAAATAGATATCATCAACAGAAACCCCACAAGACATGAAAATTAGACAACATGTTTCTGAATGAATGACTTTTGAGGTTAACATAGAAATAAAGAGTGAAATAAAAAAAAGATTCTAGGAACAAATTAAAACAAATACAGAATATACCAAAACCTATGGGATGCCATAAGAGTGGTGTCAAGAGGAAAGTTTATAGAATTGCAAGCACACATTAAGAAAACAAAGAGATCTTAAGTAAACAGACTAACATCACACCTAAGGGAGCTGGAGAGACAAGAACAACCCAATCCCAAAGCCAGTAAAAGATTGGAAATTATCAAAATAAAATCAAAACTGGATAGATACCAAACATTCATTTAAAGCTCAACAAGCAGAAAAGATTGTTCTTCGAAAGGATAAATAAGTTTAATAGATGCCTAACCAAACTAACAAATGAGAGATAGACAAACGAAGGGAGGGAGGGAGAGAGAGAGAGAGAGAGAGAGAATTTGAATACATCCAATTAGAAATGAAAAAAGATGATGCTATAATTAACCCTGAAGAAATACAAAATATTATCAGAGATTACCATGAATATTTGCATGTGAATAAGCTAGAAAATGTGGAAATGGAGAAATTCCTGACAACACACCATAGCCCAAGAATAAAACAAGAAGAAATTGAACTTGACCAATAGTAATCCAATATGTTGATTCAGTAATAAGAAACTTCCCCATTAAAAAGAAAAGAAAAAGAAAAGCAGGACAAAGCAAAACAAAACATGGACCAAATGGTTTCTTAACTGAATTCTACAAGGAGTATAGGAAAAGATGATACTAATTTTACTGAAAGTTTCCTAAGCAATTAAGAAGGAAGAAATTCTTCCTAATTCATCCTATGAAGTAAATATCGTTCTGATACACCAAAATGGCAAAGATTCGACAAGGAAAGAAAACGTCAGGTCAATTTTCCCTGGTAAACATAGATGCAGAAATTCTCAACAAGATATTAGCAAATCACATCCAACATCCAACTAGGATCATTTATTATGGCCAGGTGGGATTCATTCCCAAGATTCAATGATGGCCCAACATATACAAATCAATAAATGTTACATACCTCAAAAACAGATGTAAAACCAAGAAGCACATGATTACCTCAATAAACTCAGAAAAAACATTCAATAAAATCCAAAATTTCGTCTTGATGAAAACTTTCAAACACCTAGGCATTAAAGAAATAGTCCCCACAATAGTAAGAGCAATCTATGGCAAACCTGCAGTCAACATCATACTGAATGGTAGACTAGACTGGAAGCATTCCCCCTAAGAACTTGAACAAGACAAGAATTTCCACTCTCACCACTCCTATGTAACATAGTACTGGAAATCCTAGCTAGAACAATCAGTCAGGAGAAAGAAAGTAGTTTCTCCAAATAGGAACAGAGAAAGCTAAGTTATGCCTCTTTGCATATGATATAATTCTACACCTAGAAACCCCTAGAAAGTCTGCTAGAAACCTCCTTGCACTGATAAACTACTTCAGTTAAGTCTCAGGACACAAAATCAGTGAGCATTCCTATATGCCAAAAACAGACTGAGAACCAAATACAAAACACAGTCCCATTCACAATAGTCACACGCACACAAAGTTTCAGAATATATTTAATCAAAGAGGTTAAAGATCTCTACAAGGAGAACTACAAAACACCGCTCAGAGAAATCAAGGACAACACAAACAAATAGAAGACTATCCCATGCTCATATTGGAAGAGTCAATAATGTCAAGATGCCCATTCCATCCAAATCAATCTACAGATGCAACACAATCCCTATCAAATGATCAGCATCATTTTTTACAGACCTAGAAAAGACAATACTTAAATTGATTTCAAAGTAAAAAAAAAAAAAAACCCAATAGCTAAAGCAATCTTCCGCAAAAATAACAAAGTTGGTGGCATCACACTCCAAGACTTCAAACTTTGCTGCAAAGCTACAGTAACCTTAGCAGCATTGCACTGGTACAAAAATAGACACATAGACCAATGGAACAGGACAAATATTTCAGAAATAAAACTACAGACTTTCAACCAACTCGTCTTTGACAAAGCTGACAGAAACAAATATTGAACAGAGGAAGCCCTATGCAGCAAATGGCACTGGGAAGACTGACTAACCATATGCAGAAGAATGAAACTGTACCCATATTATCACCATTTACAAAAATTAACTCAAAATGGATGTAGGACTTAAATGTGGAACTTCAAACTATACAATTCTTAGAAGAAAAGCTAGGGAACCCCTTTCTGGACTTTGGCCTACGAAATGAATTCATGGTCAAGTACTCAAAAGCAAAGACAGAAAAAATTAAAAATGACAGGTAGGAATTTATCAAGCTAAATACTTTTTGCACAGTAAAAGAAACCATTAGGAGAATAAAAAGTCAACTCACAGAATGGGAAAATGTATCTGTAAACCATACATTTGACAAAAATCTAACATTCAGGATGTATAAGAAACTCAAACTAATTGACAAGAAAAAAAATAACTCCATTAAGAAGTATAAAAAGGCCGGACTCGGTGGCTCAGCCTGTAATCCCACACTTTGGGAGGGTGAGGTGAGTGGATTGCCTGAGCTCGCGGGTTCAAGACCCGCCTGGTCAACTTGGCGAGCCCTCATCTCTACAATAAATCAAAAATTTGCCGGGTGTGGTAGCGCGCGCCTGTAGCTCCAGCTACTTGGAAGGCTGAGGCAGAAGGATAGCCCGAGCTCAGCAGGTCGAGGCTGCAGAGGCTGGGAATGGCCACTGCACTCCAGTCTGAGTGACAGAGTGAGACTCCAACTCAAAAAAAAAAAAAATGAAGTGGGAAAAGTGAACAGGCACTTTTCAAAGGAAGACATAGAAGTAGACAACAAACATACTATGCATCTATAAAGAAGAACAAAGTCATGTCCTTTGTAGTCACCTGGATGTAGCTGGAGATCATCATTCTAGGTGAATTAACACAGAAAAAAAAATCTGAATACTTCATGTTCTCACTCATGAGTAGGCACCAAACATTGGGCCCATGGGCACAAGGACAGGAACAATAGGCACTAGTCACTGCTAAAAGAGGGAGAGAGGGAGGGAAGGAGGGAGGGAGAGGGAATAAGGGACACTAAAATCACCCATTGGGTACAATTCCCACCACTGGGGTAGGTGGATCTCTTCAGAAACCCAAACTTCACCTTCACACAATATACTTATACTTATGTAACAAATCTTTACATGTACCTCATGATTCTAAAATAAAAAATAAATAAAAATAAAAAGCTTCTGCACAGCAAAAGAAATAACAGAGTAAAGAGACAACCTATGGATTAGAAAAAAATATTTGCAAGGGATGAATACCCAAAATATATAAGACACTCATAAAACTTAACAGTAAGAAAACAAATCATCCAATTTTAAAATGTGCGGAAAACCTAAACAGTCAATTCTCAAAATAAGATATTTAAATAACCAACATATATAGTTATCCCTGGAGAACTGTCAGTAGACATCCAATACTTTACAAATGTCCAAATTCAATTTGTAATATTGTCCCAGGTATAGTGTTCAAATATTTGATATCATAGGATTTTACTAATCAGAACAGATGCCAGATGACTCTGAATAACAACCAACTATAAGGAATTGGAGCCAAAAAACCCCACCACTTTCTGGCTAAATACCAGACCTATCTCAAACCACTGTAACTCCCATGTCTTTTGCTCTCCATCTCAGTTATCTAATCACATATTTTTCGATAACTAAGAGTTATCCTATATGCCTCTTTATTTCTATCAACTCTTCTAAGTGGTCACAAAATCTTGCAACACTATTATTTTTTTCATTTTCATATCTGTGTGCCTGGCTTTCATTGTCTCTTATCTCAACCACTGCTGTAACCTCACAATTAATGTCCAATCATTTGATCCATCTGAACTTAGTACTTCTTGATCCTGGAATGCTTTCTTTCTCCTAATTTCCTAGAAGATGAAATTTTTAGTCAGGACTAAAGCATAGTCTCCTATGTAAGAACTTCTTTCGGCATCCAAAGATGATCCTTTACTTCTTGACTCCTACAATGTTTTTTATGCTATTGCTTTGCTTCAATACACATAAGTGACTCCATGTCTATCTTCTCATATCTTATCTTATGGCAGATATTTGTCATTACTATATTTTTAATTTCCAACACAGAACTGTACAGTATATATAGTAGATATTGATAGTATCATTTTTTAAAAAAGAAAGATAGGAAGAACGTAGGTAAGTAAGAGAGATTATAGATGTCACTTTCCCTTTCAACTCACTCCACTACCCTACAACATAGTGTGGCTATGATGGTATTCCCAAAAAATATTAGTATTTGAACTGGTAAACTGAGTAAAGACTATCTTCCCTGCCAATGTGGGTTAGCATCATCCAATTCAAATCACTGAGGGCCAAAATAAAACAAAAAGGTGGAGGTGGAGGAAGGGTGAATTTTCTCTCTCTTTTGAGCATGGACATTCATATTCTCCTGCCATTGGACATTGGAGCTCCTGGTTCTTGAGCATTTAGACCATAGAACTTTAACCAGTGCAGCCTTCCCACCTACAGTCAGGTTTTCAGACCTTTGGCCTTGAATGGAGAGTTACATCATCTGCTTCTTTGTTTCTTAGGTCTTCAAACTTTCAATAAATTGTGTCACTACATTTTATGGTTTTCCAGTTTATACATGGCATACAATAGGACTTTTTGGTCTCCATAATTGCATGGGCCAATTCTCATAATAAGTCTCTTCTAATAATCTATATTCATATATGTATGGATGGATATACATATGGATTCTGATTCTACTGGTTCTGTTCCTCTGAAGGACCATGACTAATACAAAGGTTATTTTCTCAGATACTTCCAAGGGTGCCATTCTTTTTCTGTTACCAGAAGCTAGATTCAGTCATTTAGTGGCATCATTGTTTTATTATTCTTTAGCTATGTTTTATTTGAATTGTTAAGACAAATTTTTACCCATGTGTGTAACAAGCAACCACTCAGAGAGCAGAGAATCAAATGCTTCACTGAATAAAACAAATTCCTCTGCCATGGGAACTCTCCTGTGTTCCAAATTATGTGTAAAATTTGTATAGCAAATCCAAGTAGTAGGCATTTCAGGTGAAGAAAATAATATTTGTATAACCCAGTTGATATTCTTATCCAAAATAATTATATGAATCCAGTTTTTATGGATAAATGTTCATCAATAGTAATAACTGAGTTGTCAAAATAAGCCATAGAAAACAAGAGAGAACAAACTTTCACTATGACGAGTTTCACATGTCATCAAGTAGTTGGCACTACTTGCTCCTTATGAATCACAGTCTATAAAATCAGTATCAACCTTCAAATACACCAGCTGAACAACTAATGATTTCCCACATCTTTCCACTTTCTCACTCAAGTTAATATGTGTTCTTCTCTAATGGGGAATCTATTTCTACCAAAAGTAAGAGTTTATTTGCAACTAAGTCTAAGTGTGACGTGAAAGTTCTTATATTTTTTAATCAAATTATTTTCATGAAGAAACTCAAACATATGGGCTTTATTACAACTTTTTATAAACTATGATACAATAATTCTAAAGAAAAATGCAGGTTAATAAGTTCTTGACTTAACATTCCACCAAATTTACTATGCTGCAAGAATAAGATCCGTTTAGACTAAAACAAAAAAGATAATTAGCAGCCACTTCACAAAGCATGACAGTGGTTAACAGTTTATAAGCAAAGTAAAGTTACATTTAGGAAATATAATTTTCTTAATGAACTTCATCTTAACATTTGTCATCTCTTTGCAAACAAAGACAACATTGTTTATAGAAAAGCACAGTGTTTTATTAACTTAAGCCTTATACCACTCTAATGGAAATATGCCTGCCTTCTGTCATAAACTCTCACTGTTTCTGCTGACCACAATAATAGTGGTAGCAAAAAGCATGGAGAATTTAACACCTCCCATTATGAGGACTTCTGCAATTTTTAGCATTTTGTTAATAATTATTTTATATATTAAAGAAGTGACAAAAGATGATGAAAAAATAAACAAAATATATTTTTAATCAAATTACTTATATTAATGATATTATCTTAAAATTTAAACATCATGATAAAAGGGGAGGAAACAAAGCAATCATATATGCGGGTGAAATGACCAGAAACTCTCCTAGAAGAGCATATGCTGCTCATATTTTTGCCCACAGGGGCCATCAGTTGAGCCTGAAATTAAGTAAGAGTTAACCACAAACATTTTGGAGTTTAGTTTGTGTTTTTTATTTTTCCTCTTAGATGAAACATTTTTAAAGATCCTTATTATTAGAAGAAGGAATCACCTAGTAATCCATTGCATAAATGATAATATTGTTTTCTCTTCTGCCCTAAACAATGAGACTAAAATTTTGCATATTTTTTATTAAAGACTGACTGCAATCCCATATAGACTTATCATTATTCTCAATGTAGTAATGAAAAAGCTAGTTTTAAAGATAACAACAGTTCTACTATCACACAACGCATAAACTATAAAACCAGGTTCAATTCTACTGGGTTTAAGTTATTTCCCAGCTTAATTCTAAATCATAGGTTTTACCTAAAGCCTGAATAATTCCACACTCAAACCTTCTTAGCTTTCCCTTCCCTCTTACTTATTGCTTAGATTTATTCTGATTTGTAGATGACTCTACTTAGCCTATACAATTTCAAACTCCTCAATATCATCTTGCTTTTTGCTATGTTCTGAATGTATCAACCAAAATGTATGTGTTGAAAATATAATTCTTCAATAAAGCCCTCATGAATAAATTAATAAGTGTACTATACAAGAAGCACTCACTCACTCCTCCAAGGCAGGTCATTAGTCCATTCATGAGGAATTTGCTCCAACAACCCCAAATTCTCTCACTAGGCCCCATTGGGAATAAATTTCAGCATAAGGTTTGAAGGGTCAAATCTCTAATCTCCTGTATTTTTTCCCTGGCCCTCCAAAAGCTCATGTTTTCTCACATACAAGATACAATAATTACATCCCAATAGACCCCAAAGTCTTCGTTTATTTCAGCATCAACTCAAAAGTCCAAGTCCAGTCTTATCTGACACTCAAGGCAAGTTGCTCATAGCAAAGAGACTGCAAAACCCAAATCAAGTTATTTATTTCCAAGATACAATGGAGGAACAGACATTGGGCAAACATTCCCATTCCAAAAGGGAGAAATTGGGCAAAAGAGAGGGAGAACACACCCCATGCAAGTCTGAAACCCAGCAGAAAATACATGAAATCTTAAATAATCCAAAACAAACTCCTTTGACTCCATGTCCCATATCCTAGGCACATTGGTTTATGGGGTAGACTACCAAGGCCTTGGGCAACCCCATTTTCAAGACTCCGTTGGGTACAGTCAACATGGTTGCTCTTGGGGATTGGAATTGAATGCCTGCATTTTTTCCATGCTGAGGTTGCATAGTCCTGGTGGCTCTATAATTCTGGGGTCTGGAGAGTAACAGTTCTGTTCCTAAGCCTACACTATGCAATGGTTTAATAGAGTCTCTATCTGTGGTAGCCTTACCTAATGGCAGGCGTGTGCTTGGTCTTTTCTATACATCCTCTGAAATCTAATTGGAAGCTGCCAAACCTCCACCACTCTTGCATTCTGGGTGCCTGCAGACTTAACACCATATGGACATTGCCAAGGCCAACAGCTTATGCCTTCCAGAATGGTGCCTCAAGCAGTAGGTGGGGCTACTAGTGCTTTGGCTGCAGCTAGAGATGCTGGGATGTGAGCAACCGCATCCAGAGGTGACATCAGGCAGCAGCAGCCTGGACCTGTCCCTCAGCATCATGCTGTCCTCTTAAGACTCTAGGCCTGTGATTGGAGGGGATGCCTTGAAGATTTCTTAAATGCCTTCAGGGCCTTTTCCCCAATGTCTTGACTATTTAGCATACAGCTCCCTTTTATCTCTATTAATTTCTCTAGCAATGGTTTCTCCATAGCACCCCTAGGTTCCTCCCTGAAGACATTCTTTCCTTTTTGACTACATGGCCAGCCTGCAAAATTTCAAAAATTTTAGCTCTGCTTCCATTCTAATCATAAATTCTAGTTTTAGGTCATTCCTTTGCTGCCATATCTGATCATATGCTGTAAAAATCAGTCATTTAACTTTTTAAAGTCTTTGCTACTTAGAAATTTCTTCTGCCAGATATCCTAGCTTATCATTATTAAGTTTGATCTTCCACAAAGCCCTTAGGCATGGACATAGTTTAGCAAGGATCTTTATAAATTTATAATAGAAATGGCCTTTATTGCAGTTTCCATTAAGTTCTTTATTTTCATCTAAGACCTCATCACCATGTTTATTACTGTCTATATTTCTACCAGCATTTGGTCACAGCCACTTAACCAATCTCTAAGAAGTTCCAAACTTTCCCTTGTCTTCCTGTCTTCTTCTGACTCCTCTAAACATTCCCAAACTCTGTGCATTACCCAGTTTCAAAGCTGCTTCTGTATTTTTCAGGTATCTTTATAGCACACTCCATTCCTCTATACCAATTTTCTGTCTTAGTCCATTTACTGTTGCTAAAAAGGAATATGTGGAGATTGGGTAATTTCTTAAGAAAAGATGTTTATTTGACTTATGGTTCCCCATGCTGTATAAGAATCATGGCACAAACATCTGTTTCTGATGAGGGCCTCAAGCTTCTTCCACTCATGGTAGAAGGTGAAGGGGACCTGGTGTGGAGAGATCACATGGCAAGAGAGAATGTAAGAGAGAGGTGGAGGCTTTCATAGAAACTAATAGAGTGAAGACTTATTCCACCACTCTACAGGGCATTAATCTATTCTGAGGAATCCATCTCCATGACGCAATACCTCTCACTAGGCTCCACTTCTAACACTGAGAGTCAAATTTCAACACCAGGTTTGAAGTGTCAAATATCTATACTATGGCATTGCACAAGGATAAGGAGAAACAAGCATCATTTAATGGACCTAACATATACTCATTATTTGGTCAAATGGAGGTGCAGAGAAAAATGGCCATATCCTATATTCACATGGTTGGTCTCCAAGTAAACATCTATAGTGAAGACTTACAGGTGGTCAGGAAAAAAAAAATTACTCACCAAACGGATTTAACCCTTTAAAATCCTTTAAAATCTAGAGACTTTTCCAATAGGGGATAGATGAACCTGGCAAGATTGAATTGTCTAGCAATAAAGACAACATGAATAGGAGGAGCATCATTAATCTTAATTTTTTAACCTTTTTCATGGTCCTAGTCAAGCTCATTGTATAACTGTGCCCCTTTCTGAATTTCTAACTGCTCTCTATATCCTTTCTAATGACTGAGTGCCCACTAGCACCTGGAGTCAGAAAGAATGCCAAGGCACATAAAATTTCTTGCTGTTTTCCAAATAGGTGTGCTTTTTTTTCCTTTTTGACATTCTTCTGTTTCTCCTCTTTTCTAAACCAAATGAACTTCTTTCTATTCATGCTTCAAGATGAATCTTGACTATCTTATTCATGAAGACTCTCACAAATATCACACTACAGAAATGTTATTTTTTTCCATTTCTGTCCTTTTACTGTACTGAGTGCATATCTCTCTGTTAGAAATTATAAAACTGAATTCTTTTATACTTTGTTTTAATCATGTTTTGAAATTGGCCAGTGGATCAGGAAGTAGGAATTGTTCATCAGGCAGGACTTAGAGATAATCAGAGGTAATTATTTTTGCCAACTATTCTGGCACTAGAAACTGAATGCTGCTACTAAAAGAATTTTTTTTTTTTTAATCTGTCATAGATATTTGAAAGGTTTTGATGGGTAAAGTTGGGAATTCTCTCTCCTGTTTCCCAATGACCAACCTTGTCTATATTCTCACCTCATCGTTTTCCCCAGTTATTGATGAGGCCAATCACTGAAACCAGGTGATGAGTTTTGGGAGCCCACAGAAGTGAAGCCCTAAAATGATCTTTGAAAAAAGGGGAAAAATTGTTAGATGTTTCTCATTAAAGTTGTGTTGCCTAAAATTGAATTTGAGTATTTTATTCACTTCATGGACATTATATGATTTTAAACTTCCCTATACTAATTTAACTACCTGCCTCAGGGCAGCTGATTAAAGTCATATTGTGTCACTTTGAAGATGAAGGCAAATTGCAGCTGGTAAGCTTTGAAACAGACACTGAACAGAATATAATTGCTAAGTATATACCAATTTCTGATTGTAAGGAATAACTTATCTCAATAATATTGGGTGAGAGGGCCTTAACTGGTGGGACCATAGCATTAAGATAGTATTAATACACTTGTAAGGACCAGTCATTCATTTCAGGTTTAAGAACAGAGTAAACTGAGCTTATAATTGTCACAACAGTGGGCAATATGACTACTTCTCTAAATAGGACTTTTGTGATGGGTTTCAATATTTGAAGGCCTTGTTTTAATATATTTTGGGTTGTTCTAATTATGTTAACCAAGGAGGAAAGTTCATAGAATTCAACATTATCAAAGCAAATTAAGTATTAAACATTTAATTTAATCTGTTAGGTGAGAATATTCTACTATTGACTATTTCAGGGCAATAAATGCTATTATTATGGAAAAATTAAGGAGGATAATTCTGATGTTTAAGATGCAGTACACATGTTTTATGTTTGGTATTTCCCTTAGGAGTGTAGAAAATATCTTGTTTAAATTGATTACAATCCCTGGGTATAATGATAATTTGAAGCTCAATATGATTAAATTGAAGGCTTGCCAAATAGTATATTTCAGCATATTTTAAAGCTCATTCAAACTCTAGGGAACAGAGGAGGTTTGTGTGTATGTGTGTGTGTGTGTGTGTGTGTGTGTGTGTGTGAAATTATCTCACATATTCAAACTCTTTTTATTTTTATCTTATTTTTTTCTTAAAGTTCTAGTTAGTGAAGAAGCTAGTAACTAGTTTTGAGCCTGTACAGGTTGAGTATCACTTATCTGAAATGCTTGCGACCAGAATAAATTTTGGATTTTTAAATTTATTTACGTTCTAGAGTATTTGCATTATACTGACTGGTAGAATATTCCTAATCCCCAAATCCAAAATGCTTCAATGAACATTTTCTTTTACTAATATGTGGCACTTAAAACATTTTATATTTTGAAGCATTTTGACTTAAGGATTTTTAAATTAAATATGCTCAACTTACATTCCCATTCCTCTTTATTTTTTTCAAAGCAGAGAACTTGGATAAGTCCTCTAATAAATTTACAATCTGCTTGTAGAATTTGGACACATATAGTAAACAGCAACAAAATTACATTTACAAAGCAACTATTGGAAAATTCTAAAGAGGTCATTACTAGTTACATATGAAAAAGCCACTTTCTTTTAAATTCTCTTTTTAAAAATTATGTCTTATTGCATTCTTATTCTCTTCAAAGTTGTAAAAACCATCAACTAGGGTTGCAAAAATAATCTACACCAAAGACACATGTGTTTTCTCAATTATAATAATTTTATTGCTTTTCTTATTTTGTTTGTGCAGCATGTGATTATTAAAATCAAACTCTGATTAAAATAAAATCATTGCATTCTTCATCCCAGGTTGCATCTCATATACAGGTGAAGAGAGTTGTGAAAAATGATAGACCTAAAGATTTAACTGTGGTAAGCGACAACTTGAGATATAATGTGTTATGTTAATGTAAGTTTCCAAATAATTAACTGGAAGTCAACCCTTGGTTATCAACAGATATTCATGGACTCATAAGCAAAGGTAATGAAAGAAAAGTTACTAAAATGAGCAGTATGTATTAGGGTATAATTACCAAGGCAGTAGCACAGAGCTTGATGATTTTTTAATGAAGAGTAGAATGCTTTTATAATTTAGAATTACTCCTCTCTAAAGCTCATTAGAAATCATAGTCACCAGTGTAACAAAATTTACCTAAGGAAGAAATTTGGCAGAAATAGCCTATAGTTTCCAGAGAAGAAATGGCAGAATTTGCAATTTTTCCCTATGCTACTATAGTATTCTCATTCAATATGTTTCTCAGTTATACTTTGCTTTCCTTTCATGAAGATGCATGATGGTATTATTTTACTTGGTCCCTATAAGACAGGAAAATTCAGAATAACTATAATAAGATCTAGGGCTATTTTGCATGCTTTAATGTTGAACTATTGAAAGAACCAGACATGGATATATCACCCAAAGGATCACAGACAACTCCTCATCTGGGTCCTTTGGTTTTGGCATGTCCCATCAATGTAACATGGGAATTCTAAAATTAAGATCATGACAGTCTTAGTATTTACAATATAGTAAAGTAAGTAACTGAAAAATTTGCTTCTCCATAAAAAAATGAGAACACTAATAAATATTGTCAAAATCAACTTTTTCAGCATTCTGAAAATGAATAAATGCATGCAAGAATGAATAATATTTACTCAATAAATAATGATGACTTAAACTAAAAACTGCACGTTTTATGCATTAACTTGCCTTATGCCAATCCCTTCCTCTCCAGCTCTGCAGAAGCCTTAGAACAGCATTTTTGCAACTATAGAAGTTTGAAACATCTGCCTACCAGACACTGAAGGAGTTATATCACATTCTGAACTTTTCAAAAAGCACTGTCCCCACACACTATGTGTCTTGTCTGACAGCTACCTGAAAAAGCTCTATTCACAGAATTTATTATTGTTTGACCTTACTAAGATTTCAGTCAGTCAAAAGTTCTATATCCAGCAATTCTTTTTCAAAGAAATTATGTAGCATCATAGCTGCTTGAATTGGAACAGACAACAAGTTTGTCAAAAAACTTAACAGGAAAGATCTTGGAAATCAAATATCCACAGAAGCTTTGAAAAGCGCCAACATATTTCTTGGAATCTTGAAGACCACACATATGTGTTGTGATACCTATATGCTTAGAAAAAAATAAAAGTATTTTATTTCTGTCAGACTTAAGGTTCTACATAGAAAAGAAATGAAGGCTAAAACAGAGTTGTGAACTAGTGGAGCACTGAAGACATGTTCCAACACAACAAGAACCACTTGACAAAGTCTGAGGGACTTGCTGGTTAAAACAATTAAGGAGCTTCATGTCTAACTAATTACTAGCTGAGTTTTAAGGATATTGACCAGAGGCTTAACCAGCCACATGCAACAAGAAATACACAATTTATGTAATTAGACCAGAGAAGTTACTAAACAGATTAGTGACAACAGAACCATCAGCAAATAGCAACGAAAAAAAAATTCTGAAGTGTGTGTATGGGAGGTTCTGATTTTCAATATTGACACAATATATTATGTAGATGCAATAATATATTTAAAATTTAATATAAACTAGTATATCATTATTTATACTACTGAAAATGTCCAGTTTCAACAGAAATTACAAGACATATAATGAAACATAAATTTTGTTTCAGACATAAGCAAAATAATAGGTCCGTAGAAAATGCTGATTAAGAAACCCAGATGTTGGACTATAAACTTTATAAAACATTTAAAAATCATCTATTAAACATATGTTTAAAGAACTAAAGAAAGAGATACCTAAATAATTAAAGAATGTATGAAAATAAAGTCCCACAAATTGAAAACGTTTAATACAGAGAAATTATTCTTGAAAGAAGGATTTGAAAGCTACAAATAACTGAATGAAAAATCATTGGAAGAGATGAACAGAAGATATGACTTGGCAAGTAAATAATCAGCACAATTGAAGACATGTCAAGTGAGTTATCCAGTCAAAGACAAAGAAAGAAAAAAATGAAGAAAAGCAAAAATAGCCCCAATGAACTGTGCAACAATATTAATTGTGCTAATATACTCTAAATGAAAAAATTTGAATAAAAATAGACACAATGGAGTAGAAAAAATATTTGAAGAAATAATGCAAATTTTTTTTTTTAAATTTTAAAGAATTTTATTTTAAAGATGTGGGGTACAATTTAGGATTAGGTACGTAAGTGATCAATCACACAGGTGAAGTTTGGTCCTCCCATTGATCCTCGCTTCACCTGGTTTGGGATCAGGTACCCTTATTGATGTTTTATGTACTCCCTTCTCTCCCTCCCCTGACAGTGTCCCACTACTGCCAATCCTTTTCTTGTAGTACTATGAGAGGTGTTCAAGATCCACTCATGAGCGAGAACATGTGGTACTCAGTTTTTTGTTCCTGTGATCAATCATTGAGTATGATTGACTCTAAATCCATCCAAGTTGCTGCAAAGTCCATATATTTGTCCTTGATGGCTGTGTAATATTCCATCATGTATATGTACCACATTTTTAAAAATCCGTCCACTTTTGATTGGCAGTACGGTTGGTCCCACGTTATTGCTACTGTGAATAGTGCTGCAATAAACAGGAGTGTGCAGAGATTTTTTTTGTAGAATGATTTTACATTTCCAGGTATATTCCCAGAGGAGGATTGCTAGGTAATATGGAAGGTTGATTTTTAGATCCTTTAGAAGTCACGAATTGTTTTCCACAGAGATTGTATTAATCTACATTCCCACTGACAGCATAGAAGTGTTTCCTTTTCGGCCAAGACTGGCGGAGGCGGCGGGAGCGCACAGCGGGAGGCGGGGGCGTCTCCCGCGTCCCCTCCGCCTCGCCAGAAGCTCGCGCCCTGCGCCCTGCCGAGCTCTCCTCGCCTCCCAGTTTTTCCTGAAGGCGCTGGGCAGCCCCACCCTCCCCGCAGCCGGGCACTGCGCAACCCCCTCCCACTTTCAATGTTCCACAGTCCCTGGCCAGAGCCTCCTCAGCTGCTTCCCCGGCTCCCCGCCCCCCGCCCCCGGCTGCCTCCAATTCCTTAAGGAAGGGTTTTTTTCGCTCTCCCTCCCCCACACCGTAGCGGCGCGCAAGCGGGCCGGGCGGCGGCCGAGTTTTCCAAGTGATAACTTCACCAGGATGTCAGCGATAGGCAAAGGTCCGATGATGAGAGAGCCCCAGCACCAGCAGTGGCAGTTCAGAGGCGGACCAGCAAGATCCAGCCGCTCCAGAGCCTGAAGAACAAGAAGAAAGAAAACCTCCTGCCACCCAGCAGAAGAAAAACACCACACTCTCTAGCAAAACCACTGCTGAGTTATCCACTAGTGCTAAAAGAATTCAGAAGGAGCTAGCTGAAATAACCTTGATCCTCCTCCTAACTGCAGTGCTGGGCCTAAAGGAGATAGCATTTATGAGTGGAGATCGACTCTACTTGGTCCACCAGGTTCTGTATATGAAGGAGGTGTGTTTTTTCTGGATATCACGTTTTCATCAGGTTATCCGTTCAAGCCACCAAAGGTTACTTTCCGTACCAGAATCTATCACTGCAACATCAACAGTCAGGGAGTCATCTGTCTGGACATCCTTAAAGACAACTGGAGTCCCGCTTTGACTGTTTCAAAGGTTTTGCTATCAGTTCCCTTTTGACAGACTGCAACCCTGCGGATCCTCTGGTTGGAAGCATAGCCACTCAGTATTTGACCAACAGAGCAGAACATGCCAGGATAGCCAGACAGTGGACCAAGAGATACAACATAATTCACATAATTTGTATGCAGTGTGAAGGAGCAGAAGGTATCTTCTCACTGTGCTGCAAATCTTTGTAGCCTTTACAATACAATATTCTGTGTATATGTCATGCTGATTCTTCTCTCTGCTTTTATCCTTTGGAGACTGGGAGGCTCCCCAAAAAAGGTAAATGCTATCAAGAGTAGAACTTTGTAGTTGTAGATTCGTTATGTTTTAAACGCCTACTTGCAAGTCTTGCTTCTTTGGGATATCAAAATGTATTTTATGATGTACTACGGATACTGGTCCTGAAGTCTACCAAATATTATAGTGCATTTTAGCCTAATTCATTATCTGTATGAAGTTATAAAAGTAACCGTAGATTGGATTGCCTGAGCCCGTGGGTTCGAGACCCGCCTGGGCAAAAAAAAAAAAAAGAGAAAAGAATAAATAAATAAATAAATAATAAAAAAGTAACCGTAGATGACTAGGAATTATGTATTAAACCTAGCTCTACTTCTAAGTATGTGGTTCATGCTGTTGTGAAAGTGTTTTACGTTTTACCTTTGTCAGTTTGTGGTGAGAGGATTTCCTTTCACCCTTTGTAGCTCAGAGAGTACCTGATGTATCATCTCAAACACAATAAATGTGCTCCTGAATGCGTTAAAAAAAAAAAAGGAATAAACAAAGAATATTACAGATGAGAAAATTATAGTGTGATTTTTCATCAACATAGATAAAAAAATAGGTGGTTCTGGCAACTTATGAAATGAATAATATATATGTAAGTTTAAGGATATAGTTGGTTAAAAAGTCATAAAACCTGGGGAATTAAAATAGTGAGAGAATAGAGAAATAATGGCTTGTAATCTTAAAAGATACAGAAAAAGTTTAGATAAAATTTAATATTTATGATAAAAAGTCTGGTGAGCTAGGACTAGAAGCAAATTGTTCACATGGCAAAAGATATAAAGACACTGAAAAACTTTACTGAAAACGTTATGGTGAAATGTAGAAAGCTTTCTCTGTAATACTGGGAATGAGATAAGGTTGTCTACTATCTCTGTTTTATTTAACATAGTATAGGAATTTCCAGCCTGGACAATAAGGTAGTTAAAGTAAAATATTACTTGATATAATGTAAAAGTCATATGGATAATAAGTTGCTGCATATAAGGTCAACATAAAAAAATCAATCAAATGTTATTCTGTATACCAAGAACAATTAAAATGGTATTTTAAAAGCAATACAATTTATGTTACCATCAGAACATCAGTAACCCAAGGAATAAATCTAATGACATATGCAGGATTTTTACACAGAAAACTATAAAGCCTTACTGTGGAAATTAAAGAAGACCTAAATCAGACAAAATTATGATACTTGTTTGAAAAACTCCATATTCTGTTCTGCCCAAATTGATCTATAGATTTAATATAATTCTAAATAAAAATTTAGCAGGTATTTTTTTCTTCTGGAAATTGACATGGTTATTCTAAAATTTATATGAAAATGCACATGGCCAACCCTAGCTAAAACAAATTTTAGGACAAAGCTGAAAGACTTTTCTTCCAGATCTCATGACTTAATGAAGGTACATTAATTTTGTGTTGTTGCAAAGGTAGGGAAATACACTAATGCAGCAAATAGGAATTCCACAGACAGACCTGCACACTTATGAACACTTAATCCAGGACAAATTTGGCACTACCAAGCAATTTTTAAAAATAAAATTTTCTTGGCAAATTAGATATACAAGTAGAAAAAATGAATATTGAGTCTTACCTCATGTCATATACAAACATCAGTTTCAGATTAAATATTGATCAAAATGTGGAAAATAAAATAATAAATATTTAGGATATAATAGAGACAACTTATCATTGGATAAAGTTGCTATTAAAGTAGAAGAAGTAGGATTTGTTATTTTTGATTTTTTTTAATTTAAATTTTTAACTTTTAGATTCGGGGGTACAAGTGCATGTTTGTTACTAGGCATATTGTGTGCTAGTGGGGATTTAGTTTCAGGTGTTCCCATTCCCCAAGTAGTTAACATTGTACCCAACAGGTACCTTCTGGACCTTTGCCCCTTCCTCCCTCCCATCTTTTAGTGTCCCCAGCATCTACTATTTCCATTTTCGTGTCCATTTAGCTCCCATATATATGTGAGAACAAGTGATGCTTGGTTTTCTGTTTCTGAGGTAGTTCACTTAGAATGATGTTCTCCAGCTGCAGTTGTGTTGCTACGGAAGACATTATTTCTTTTTTAATGGCTGTCTAGTATGCCATGGTTTATATGATGATGAGTATTATTAATAAAGGAAAAAAAGGATAGACTACACTATATTTATATGTCTACAAATGTCAGTAAGAAGTTGAAATGTAAATTGCAGTGTGGGAGATATTTGCATTGCATTACGTTAACAAACAACTCTCCTGAAAATATAGAAAAATTTTACAAATCGGTAAGAAAATGTCAGACATCTTAATAAAGAAGTGGAGAGGAGACTTGAATATTTACTTTATAAAAAAAATTTTGAAATGCTCAAAATGCATATTAAAAGGTGCTCAACCTTATTAGTTATCAAAGCAATTTAAATTAAAATCACACTGAGGTACTACTGTATATCTACTTAAATTGCTAAAATTTAAAAGACTGTTAATACTATGTGTGTATAAGCTGGTAGAGGCACTCTAAAAAACCTTTTGACAGTATTTTCTGAATTTGAATACATACACACATACATATGTGCTATATGTAGCCTATGAACTAGTAATTCTTCTAGCTATATAGCCAACAAATGCATGTATGTCTGCACTACAGTTACATATAAGAATATTCATGCCAGTGTCATTTGTAATTTGAAACATATGAAATGCCCATCAACAGTTCAAATGAGTAAATTAATTGTATATTTATACAGTGGAATGCTATTAATAACAAAAATGAAATAATTGTCTCTGCATGAATTTACATAGTTGTATCTCACCAAAATAATGTTGACCAAAAAAAAAATCCCAGACATAAAACAATACATAATATGTGTTTCTAATGATACGAAGTCCAGCACCATGAAAAAAAAATCTGTGCTCTTAGAAGTTATTATGGGGATTGACTTTGACTAGAAATAATTGAGTAGTTATTTGGATGGTTAACAGGGAAGTCTCTGGAGTGTTTATGTGATCACTTGTGATAATTTATTGAACAATACACTTGTTCCTTTTACTTTGTGTATATACGTTACTTCAGAAAAAATTTAAAACATAGAATGTTTGATTTGACATTTCCGGTTTAATATTATATGCTAATAGATTATGATAATTTGACATACATAAAGAGGGTCTATTTTTAGTATATAGCTAGCAAAATATATTTTTGTTTTCATTGTTGGAAAAGGATTGAGACATAAATGTTCAGAATATACCCAAGGTCATTGCTGCTGTCCTGCTACTTCAGAAGTAGTCGAGTCTGGTTTCTTTACATTTAAAGAATAAGAAAGAATTTTTAATATAAAGACTTCTTATTTCTCAAAATTTTTTTCTTTTATGTTGTTAGTATGTTTTATTGATTGATGTTATCCTTTGCCAAAGGACTTTAACTTTAGTGTAATATGTTAGAGAACTATTGTGATCTTGGTTTCTTAGCTTTGTTAAATGAGCCATCTCATAATTTTTTATATATATATATGTTTGCACAGCTTACAATAGGAGACTACACCTTCATTTTTCTTCAACATGAAAGTTTTTTTTGTGGTATTAGAAACCTCAGATTTTCTTGGTGTATTATTGAAATTCTTTCGTCTATTGTGTTGCTTTAGCTTTCAAAAAAGCATGATACGTTTTAACACAAAAGGAATATATATTAACATTACTATTTATAACTTACAGCTGTAATTATCAATTTCGTATTTTTAAACCATTTTTTTCAAGTGAGAGAAAAATATTTCAATTATTATTTTTTAAGTTGGTTTCTATCCTTTTCTCCCCTCTTTTAATTTTTATTTTAAAATTGTGGGATGCCATTTAGGGTGAGGTATACAAATATTCATTGTGCAGGTACCCT
>CAUYQG010073296.1:0-26300 GCA_963574415.1 Tarsius wallacei | reverse complement strand
GAAACCATCAAGAGAGCAGGGAGACAGACCACAGAATGGGAAAATATATTTGTCAACTGTATATCTGACAGAGGTCTAAAATCTAGGATCTACAAGGAACTCAAACACACTGAAGGGAAAAAAACAGCCCCATTAAAAAGTGGGCAAAGCCGGGCTCGGTGGCTCAGCCTGTAATCCCGCGCCTTTGGGAGGCTGAGGTGAGTGGATTGCCCGAGCCCGCGGGTTCGAGACCCGCCTGGGCAAGCAAGACCTCATCTCTACAATAAAATCAAAAAATTAGCTGGGCGTGGTAGCGCGCGCCTGTAGTTCCAGCTCCTTGGAAGGCTGTGACGGAAGGATTGCCGGAGCCCAGCAGGTCAAGACTGCGGTGGCCAGGAGTGGCCACTGCACTCCAGTCTGGGTGACAGAGTGAGACTCCAACTCAAAAAAAAAAAAAAAAGAAACTACCATAGGGATTGCTGTGAGACTTGAACAATGTTGCCTACCACATGTCAAGAGTTTAGTCACCTTGGCTATGATTCGCAGTGTCCTCAGCTGTGATGAATGTGATACCAGCAGCCAACAAGGTACGGTCAGTGCAGCATTTTTAATATTTCATCATCGTTCTTACTAAGCTCCTTCCCAAATGCATTCATATATTGACTTGTATGTACTAATAAGTTCATTTGCCCCCCCCAGAGTGGTCCTGTAGGGTCTCCCCACAAGCTCTTTTTCCTCAGCACTAATACAACTATCCAGAATTATGTCTTTGTATTATTCATAAGTTAGGCTCTGAGTAAGTTAGTTTCCATTTTAGCATTTCATTTAATGTCCAAAACAAGGCAGATTCCATGATGAATCCTCACTTTCAACATCACCCAATAGGGGCTTGAGCCATGTGTGTCCTCAGAGTACTGTCCTGTGCTGTCAGGCTGAGAACAAATTAAAGCAACTAGTGGGGAAAATGATTCGAAGAATGGCTCCAGGAGCAGTGAAGTCTTGCAGGCCTAAGGGACCCTGCTGGCCATGATTGACTTGGTTTCTTTCTACACTATCGGTATCCAGACAACAGATTATTTCTGAATCCATAGAGAAGAAATTCCTATGAGGCATGCAATGATTCCTTGATGCATAGTGTGCTAAGAATGCACACGTTATGTTTATTATACAATAATGAATAGATCTTCAAATTATCAAGTCAAAGATAGTCATCTAAAGTAAAAACAAACAAAAAAGATTTTTTCAAATGAGAATAAAACAGTAAGAAGAAGTAGGGACATCTTTCCTGAGCTCTTGGATACGTTTTTACTGAACCTTTCTTGTCTTAAAACTTGAACCTCAATACATCATGCTCTTGAAATCTCTCTTTTTTTAAAATCAGAGTCTCACCCTGTCACCTAGCAGGAGTGCAGTGGCACGATCATGGCCATTGCAGCCTCGGACTGCTGGGCTCAGGTGATCCCTCCACCTCAGCCTTCCAAGTAGCTAGAACTATAGGCACATGCCTCCACACCTGGCTAATTTTTTTTATTTATTGTAAAGACGTTAATTGCTTCCCCTATCCCTCCCACCCCCGAGGTCTCACCAGGTTGCCAAGGCTGGCCTCGATTTCCTGAACTCAGTCAACCCTCTCACCACAGCCTCCTAAAGTGCTGAAATTACAGGCGAGAGCCACCATGCTGGGCTGATGATCTTGAAATAAAGATACCAAGTTTGAATAAAAATCCCTAGGCCATTATTGTAACTTGAATTACAATTAGTGCTTAGAATACAGAATTCGAAACTGCCAAGTCCTGGGTTCTTCTAAATCAAGACTATAGCATCATGAAAATATGGTGAAATCAACCCAATTATCTCCCTACACCAAGGCATTCTCTTCAGTTCATCACGCAGAGACTTGAAGGACCATTGAATGGTTTATAAATCTATCCTGTTTCTTTCATACACCCTAAGTGACTATAGTAGCCTTAATAATCCTGGAACTTTTATAAAGATCATCTTGCTCAAGAGAGAACTGACTTGAAGCAAACATTTTGCAACTGTGCATTTTCAAAGAATTGTCAGAATAAGAATTAAAATAAAGCACAGATGTGTCTGCTAAAGGATCAGAAAACATATTTCAGTATTAGCATTATATGCTTGCTATTACAGTAGGACAAATGCTCTTATGAGGCAAAGACTAATTGAAGTATGTGGGTTCCAAATGGAAACAGACATGTTTTCCTTCAGCTATTTCTATATAAAAATAAAAAATACATATTATAAACATTTATGTACTCTTTCATTGACAGCAGTGAATCCAATGTTCTGAATGTTTTAAATATCTAATTGTAAGATTATGTAAGATTACTGTTTGCATTTTGTCTGTGGACAACCAAGGACCAAGAAGAACAGATAGCTATTTAGGCACGACGACCAGCTAAGTGGAAAGCAAAACTGGTCTCCAGAGCAGTTGGAAAAACTCATTAAAATAATCTGAGGGAAGGCCAACCTCACTATTCTGGTGACTCACAAAGCCTGCAGTGCAAAAGAATCACCTGAGACTCTTACAAAATCTACAGATTCCTGTGACCCCACCTCCTTGAGATTCTGACTGAGAAGCTTGAGGAGTGAGGTTCAGGAATTTACACTTATAAGCATTCCAGGAATATTATTAATATATGATTAAAGGATTAGAAATAGGGTCTTTGGGCAATGACCAAAGAATGTGAGCTATTTAGACAAAAGAGAAATAGAATTTCATTTTTTCCAGTATTGGGTGTATACATATATATATATGAAGATATATAGATAATAAAGAAACAATTCTGTATTTCCACCAGATTGGGCACTTTAAATTACAACAGAAGGCATTTAGACAAGACAGACTAATTGAACAGTATATTATTGGCCAATTATAATAAAGAATGGGAGTTATAGATATTTCATCTGGAAGGATTATAAGAATAAAGTATCAGGAATTCTTTTTATTTTTATTTAAGAGCAGGACTCTCTAGAAACAGGTAGGACAAGGAAACTGCCTAAAACCCTTTTTCAACTGATTCTGCTATTATTTTATGAAAGGAAAAAAGTGTCTTTCCAAAAGACTCCTGATATTACTGTGAAACTGCTCTCACATGTTGGTCACATGACCCCAGCACCTACAGGTGTTTGTCCTGCTCTAATTATTATTTTTTATTTTTTTGAGTAAGAGTCTCACTCCATTGCCCAGGCTGGAGTGCAGTGGCAAGCTCACGGTCACCCCAACGTTGATCCGCTGGGCTCCAACGATTCTTCCGCCTCAGCCTTCCAAGCAGCAGGAGCTACAGGCACATTCTGCCATGCCTGGCTAATTTATTTTTTTTAATTGTAGAAACGAGGTCTCGCCAAGTTGCCCAGGCTGGTCTTGAACCCTCAGTCTCAGACAATCCATTCGCCTTGGCCTCCCAAATTTCTGGAATTACAGGCTGAGCCACTGAGCCCGGCCCTCCTCTAATTGTTATACAGGCTTGCAAACAGTTGAATAAGGCACACAAGAGTCAATGTCAAATTCGTGCTGAAGAAACTGGGTTTCTTTTACCTAGATGCTACATGGGGGGAAAAACTAGCTTTTAAGTATACTCTTGCTGTTCTTAAACCCAGGATGAAAGAGATACAGAACCCCCCACCTCTACTTCCAGGAAACACATGCAGCCAAAAGTATTTTGCCAAAAAAACAAAAAACAAAACTATAATAATAATTTCAGTGTGAGTGAATAATTGGCACATGGCATGACTATTGTGAAAAAAATGAATGCAAACAACTTTGGAGGGAGGATAAAAATATGCTCATTTTCCTCTGATTGTCATATAGAATTTTTTTTTAATTCATTCATGTCCAATGTGTCTTATTAGTACAGGGGTTCTCAAATTTGGCACTACTGAGATCTAGGGCTGTGTAGTTGTTATGGGGTCTATCCTGTGCATTGTAGGATGTTTAGCAGCATCTTGGACCATCATCCAACAGATGACAGAAACAACTCCATCCCCCACAATGATTATCGAAAAGGTCTTCTGACATTGCCCATTGGGAGACAAAATCACCCTTGGTTGAGAACCACTGTACTAGAGTAATTTTCCAGGGTGATAATCTTGTAACCTGCTTTTAATTGCTGAAGTAGCTCAATATAGTCTGGGCTACTTTCCTGTAATGCCTAATTAGTACCATATCTGAGTTTCTTTCCCTGTCCTATTCTTTAAACATAGCAATGTATTGACAAAGACGGGCAAGCTTTCAGCAGCAGTCATCAGGAGGACACACACAAACAAGAGAAAACCATTGTAGATCATACCCACCACAGGAACCCCAAAGCAAGAAAACACTGGGATTGAGTCAAGGTGCTCCACACCCACAACTTATTCACAACTGAGGATGGCCAGAGAAGGGGATCACAGCCATGGCTCTGCCAATATTTATTCCTTATTTAAACTCATCCTCTTATGTATCCAAGTCTGAATGTACATAAAGGTATAATGTAAGCAGTGTTTGTTTTGATTGTCACCTTGGTGGTCTGGTGTCCTCAAGTCACAGACCTTGGAGTCACATTGACAGAAGTTAAGATTCTAGTTGTGCCTCTAGCTAGTTCTGTAATCTTTGTCAAATTACTTAACCTCTTCAAATCTCAGTTCCCTCACCTATAATGAGATTATAGTAAAATCAATCCCATAGGGTATAGTGATGATTCAATGAATTAATGTATGTAAAACACAGGTATGGCATAAGTACTCAATGAATGCTAAACTTTTGTTGATATTGTTGCTGTTTTTGCTGATATATAATCACTGACATTATCATGATTATGCCAATGGTTGCTAAAGTTCTTAAACCCCAAAGAATTCAAACCAAGGGCTACAGCTTTATCCCTTTCCCCCTTTTCTCTTTCACATCTAAGAAATTTATGATTCTTCTAACTTAACTTGAATGAATGAATTCATAATAAATTGTTATCATCTGGGCCACTAACTCAACCACTATCAACAATTTTGTGAATATCTTTAAAAGAGTTCTCTCCATGATTTAACCTGAAGCCATAATTCTGCAGATGGGAATTTCAGATATTGCAGCAGATTTGAGGCTCCAGAATTTGGGGTTAAAAGGATGTTTACATTGTCTTTCATTTATACTACCTTGTAAGATGCCATCTAAGAGTAAGCAGAATCAGCTCTTCCAGTATCTCTAATTTTAGTTAGTGCTGGAGGAGAGAGGGTAAAGACAGACTGGCATAAAGAATCTGGCTAGTGGTAACATGTGATTGTGAACTTCCAGGTCCAACCCCCTTTCATCCTTCCACTCTTGAGTACTTGTCAGAGAGATTGCATACTTCCCACAGCCTGGAAAAGTCATGTTCCTCTTCCTTCTCTAGAGAAATCATATCCATTCTTCAAAGATCAACTCAAAAGTAGTTTTCTGTGAAAACTTCCCTGATAATCCCAAATTGAAGATAATCACTCATAGAACTTTAGAGCTGGCCAAAACTTTCTCTATATTTTTATAATTTGAATAAATTCCATGTTTTAAATGTATAATCAAAGAACTTTTAGTAGGAAAAAGGACTGACTGATTCTAGCTATTGTCATTCTATTTGAAATTATGAATTTTTAAAAATGTCTTTCATCTGCATCAGATCCTACATTGCTTATTTTATTCAATATCATGTCTATACCATCTAAAACTGCATGAAGCATAGTTCATATTTAATAAATATCAGTTGAATGAGTGGCCTCTATCCTATTAACCAAGCAGGTTTAACAGACGCTACTTGTTTCTCTTGTATTTCCATAGTTAATCTACCAGCCACATTGACTAGGTTAGAGGTCATTAGAAGTAGTTTTACAGAAATGATGCATTATTAAATCATTTTTACCTTTTCACCATTTTACTATTATTCATCTTAACACAATAGCTTAAAAAATAGAAGTTTAATGATAATACAAATCAATACCTGAGTAGTGTTTTCTAAACCAAGTGATTTTGTGTATGTTTTATTATTTAATCTTGAGAGCTCCTTATAGTTAATATGAATATTCCCAGTCTACAGAAAGTTAAGGCTTAGGATGCTTCATACATAATCACATAGCCAGGCAGAGGCTGACTTCTCACCACCAACTCCATGTCTTTCTCATTTAATTGTTGGACACATTGAAACTAGCCACTACGTCATCTCTCAAACCCATCTACTCCCATAGAATTCTGTGGGAAACAAACTGGAGACAAAAACACAGAGGCAAAAATAAGTTGGTTCTCCTTGCTGATTCATTTTCCACTGCATTTTTTTCAAATCTATTCAAACTTCCTGACAATAGCATTTTTTGCCATAGTCTTCCTAAGTCAATGCTGTACTTCCTCTCAAACACTTGAGAGATTGCAGATCTTTGTCATTCAACATTATTTAATTTCCTGAATAAAGAAACAAAAAATGCAGGAGGTTTAGGTATACATATATAGTTGATTTTAATTTCCTGTTTGCCCATGTAATTACAGTTCTCCTTACTTTGCTTATGAAAACTATAATGAATTCTTGAAATATATTTTCTGTCCATGTGGCCTTTCTCATCTTAAAAGAACAAGCAACTGTATCTAAAACAATGGTGTCAACAGATACTTTCTCTAACAAATTGCTTTTAGATCATTTATATGCTTAAATTTGGCCACCACACACTTTTACACAGGTATATGTGAGACAGGAGAACAGAAAGCTCAAATCCCTTGAATTCTCTTGCTGCCAATACAGATAGTGGAGTTTAAGAAAAATTAAGACGGTGAAGAATGCTTCAGGTGTTCCTTTCCAAATGCATTGAATTCCTTGTTATTTCATTCAATCCCAAAGGTAATATGCACCCCTTGTATAAAATAATTAAATAGCATAGAAGAAATTCCTTTCATAACCTCATTCCCAGTGGTAACCACATTGTTTCTGTGTTCATGTGTATGTGCTCATGTGTATTTCTAGGAAGAGAGAAAAGTAGCAGATTTAGAGTATGACACATGTCTTTTTAATTTAATTTGCTTACTAGTATATCACAAACCTCTTTCCCATCAGTAAATATAAATCAATCTCATGCTTTTTTAATAACTTCATAGTGTTTCATAGAAACTTATACTGCAATTTTCTTAGTCATTTACCTATTGATAGATATTTTGACAGGCATATTGACAGATCCTTTAAATATATTTTTATTATATAACATTCCACAGAGAGCATCCTCATGTTTATATCTTTGTGCTCCTTTGAGCACAAAGAAAGTCTTAGAAGAGGAATTCCTAATGCAAAGAGTATGCACTTCTAAAATGTTGATAGCCTGTTTAATTACCCTTCAAAGGACTGTGAAAATGTCTACTCCTACCACACAACGTTTGTCAGCTCATTTCCCTAACCTTCACAAGCATAGATGTTATGAACTGGTTTTGCTTGGAGTCTCCTGAAAGCATATCTTGAGACAAAAGTGTGATTGCAATGCAAATGGTCACTGACTTAGAGTAGTCAGCTTATAATTCTTCAACTTGACCATGGTGCAAAACTATAGGCATTCAGTAGTAAATAGTATAAGACTCTGTTGTGAGGCTGACAGAGGGAGAGAAGAGCAGCTCATGGTCAGCCACGCAACACAAGGGTAAACAACTCTGCAGTGTACTATGTTGCCAGATGACTTCATCCAATTGCAGTCTAATGTAAGTGTTCAGAGCACATTTAAGGTAGGCTAGACTAAGCTACGATGTTTGGTAGGTATTAAATGTATTTTTGACTAAATGACATTTTCACTATATGATGGTTTGTCAGGATATAATTCCTGTAGTTTATTTAGAAGATAAGCCCAGTTTATGTGAAATTGAGGGGGTTCCCAGGACACTGAATCTTCAATGCTAAAGCTAGGACAGTTCCAGGAAATCTAGAATAAGTCAGTCATTCTACTCTATGGCCAACTGTGTCTCAATCATTCTGGAGAACTTTGGAAAGACTGTATGGAACACAACTTAGAATTGTTCCAATAAAAGACAAGAAAGTGGGATATTTATTCACCAACCATCAGTAGTTGAAGGGTACTCCAAAGTACAGTTATTCAGTTAATTTTCATTCTACCTTTGCAGGGACAAGGCATGCTCCCATGTCCCGAGAAAGGCCTCTGGAAAAACTCAGAACACCTGATGCACTGAGAAATTCCTTCAGGTAAACTCTGGGGTCAGCCAAAAATAGATGTGGGTAGGGCACCAACATTATCTAATACATGATTATTTTCCCCCAATTTGATCAGCAAAAGAATGCTATCTCATTGCTGTCTTCATTTAAATTCCCTAATTAGTGACAAATTTAAACCTAACTTCATATTTACATTCCTTTTTGAGACTCAAGTTTTTGACCATTTTAAAGACAATTTTAGGTTGGTAATTTCTTTGGCCTGGGACAACCAAATTCCATAACAGAAAAAAAAATTCACTCAATTTACCTGAAATATATGTGTGTTAGAATGAGATGAGATGAGGGTAGCATAGTAAACTCTTCCATGTGAACTGAAGGTGAGAATTGACAGTTTAATCATAGTATTCCCAGTATTGTGATCCTTGTTAAACTTTCCTTTACCTTTTTTAAAAAAAATTTACATATTTAAAGGTACAGAGTGATATTTCACCACATGTCTATCACCTCAAACACATCATTTCTTTATGTTAGGAACATTTAAATCTTCTCCTCTAGCTATTTTGAATATATAACAAATTACTGTTAGCTGTAGTCACCTGTTGTACTAAAGCAGAATTGAGCTTCTTGAGTCAATTTTAGGTTCCCACTGAGTTGATTTTTGGCCATGATTCATACATGTCTCTCCCCCAAGGCTCTTCTTACAGTGCATTTCCTCCCAGACACATTTTTAGATGACTCCTCATTCCCCATAAGCCTGCAAATATTATTGTGGGTGTGCATACAAGCTTCATCCTACTTCTGCTGTGACCATTGCTGTTCATTTCTATTTCCCTCAAGCCTCACTCACTGCTGCCGATTTTATATTCTAGCTTACTAGTGGGAAAAGCAGAAATGTTTAATAGAGCTCTCAGTGCTGTCATTACTGAAACCTAACACACTCAAATCCCTTGTGTCCCATAATACTCATAACATTGCTTAGCCTAAAAGTTATAGTCTGGGAGACTCACTGTATCATAATAAGAACTTTCAGAAGATATCTAAATCATAAATTTAAACTTTAGATTCTATCACTTTATTGATTAAACTCTCAAACATTTGCCCAACTATCTAAGACCTGTCAGTATTAATCTTGCCTGGTTTTATGTATTCCATTTCACCATGTCTCTCAGCACATATGTTATAGCCTTTTACCAAGGCTGTCCTCCAATCATGATTACAAAGTGACAGTACCATTGAATTATGATCTTTTGATGGTTTTATTATCTAGCAAGAAGCAATCTATATAGTTTCTGTCTCACAGACTAATTGCTTAGACTTCTCCTCCCAACCTTTCATCTTAGAACTTGTCTCTACTTCAAAGAGTAAACCGGCTGGACTCGGTGGTTCAGCCTGTAGTCCCAGCACTTTGGGAGGCCTAGACAAGTGGATTACCTGAGCCCGCAGGTTTGAGACCAGCCCGGGCAACCTGGCGAGACTCGTCTCTACAATAAATCAAAAAAATTAGCCGGGTGGGGTAGTACATGCCTGTAGTTCTGGCTACTTGGAAGGCTGAGGTGAAAGGATCGCTGGAACACAGCAGGATGACACTGGGGTGGCCATGAGCATGCCACTGCACTCCAGCCTGGGTGACAGAGTGAAACACCAACTCAAAAAAAAAAGGTGGGTGGGGGAACCAACTCTCATTTTACAATGGTGGCAACTAAGATTCCAAGACATTAAGTGACTTGCCTGAAGTCCCACAATTTGTGGCTAAGGACAGAACTCCTTCCCCTAAGCTAAGTCATCCATCTTCTCCTTGCTTCTCTGGAAAGAAGAGAACACCTTAAGCAGTCATCTCCCTGTCTACCCACCTATCTCAGACCCCTGTGCTTCAAGATTTTCCTCTGCCACCACCCTGCCCACCCTTCAATCACTCCACCTCAGAAAAGTTGAGACTCCTTCAGAGCATCAGCTGAGTCCACAGGTATGGCATGAAACCCAGTCTTCTTTAGATACTGGGTAGTCACAGTGCCCTATCTGGATAATTATTTGCCTCTTTATAAATAATGTGTCTGTCTGCAAAACCAAAATCCAAGGCCCCTCCATGCATTCATCATATTTATATAATTATTTGCTTTTCCCATCATGCCTAAATGCCTATCACAATGCATATGGTAGAACTACCACAAGTACTCAGTGAGGATAAAATAAGAATACCATGGGAAGAATCAATTTTTTAATTATTCTGTGAAAAAAAATACATACATACATATATAATATACATTTTTAATATAAACAATATGCACATATACATATGCTATAGTTTTCTATTTTTAAGAATAATATTAATCATATTTAGACTGAAAAAATGGTAAGAGATAATGACTCACAAACATAGTGCTTTCTGTACAAAGACCAAACCAGATTCAAGTATGTCTATTTGTAATAAGGTAAAGGAGTTGTTTCTTGGTTTGGTTTTGCTTTGGGGGGGGGGGGTTTGTTTGTTTGTTTTGGTTTTTGTTGGTGTTTGTTAGAACAACTAAATTACATATCTGAAGAGAAGAATTTAGGTTTAGAAACTGACAAGTTTGCTAGTCTTCTATGTAAAATGCCTTCATTCTACATACTTTCTCAGAGATGGCAAAGATCCTGAACCTAAAGTCAAATCCTGTAACATTTGGGCAACTGATGAATCCCAAAGGTGATTTCCTGTTTTGTGGTTGAGGTTCAAGGGGGTATGAGACACAAGAGAACACTTCTATGGGCCAGTGGACAATAGGGCTGAGTATAAGAGACTTACATATGTAATCTTGCCACGACTTTGGTTAAGATGCTAGGAGTTTGAAACTCATATCACTCCTTTAAAAAGATACCTTCACATGCATGTTTATTGCAGCACTATTCACAATAACAAAAATATGGAACCAACAGTGTTGCCCATCAAAACTGGGCTGGATGAAAAAAGTGATACATATATACAAGGGAATATTATGCAGCCATAAAGACAAACATATAGACTTTGCAGCGACCTGGATGGAATTAGAGTCTATACTACTCAGTGATTTATCACAGAAACAAAGTACTGAGTACCACATGTTCTCACTCATAAAAGGATCATGAACAATTATCATAATACTACAAGAAAGGGATTGGCAGTAGCGGGACACTACCAGGGGGGTGGGGGTTGGGTGACACTTCATCAATAAAGGTACCTGATCTCAAACCAGGCAAAGTGGGGACCAAAGGGAGACTCAAACTTTACCTGTATGATGATCATTTATATACCTAATCCTGAATTGTACCCCACATCTTTAAAATTAAAAAAAGTAAAAATAATTTTTTTAAAAAGATACACATGGAGATTTTTTAAATGAGTGGTGAAGAAATGGTTAACAAATAGGACTTAACGGTTAACACATTTTTTTAAATGAAGAGAAGGTATTAGTTAAAAAAAATAAGAAGATTCCCCCACCCACCCACCCCCACCACACCGCACAGCTCCCCCCCGCCCCCAGACCTCCGGGTATTTCAAGGTAAGCAATCACTTTTCATTTCTATCAAACCAGGGCAAGTTTGAATTGTCTTCAAGCAATTGAGAATTTTGTAGGCAAAGAAGAAACAATTTTAGGAGAACAAAATATATGGCTAAGTTAACCATATACTGTAAAATGCCTAAAACTAGGATTTATGCAAAGCAAGGGTTTTGAATTGCCACTTGGTAAACTGGTACAACAAAAAAGGAAGTGTGCATGTCTGAATGTGCACAAAATTTCCAAAGCGAAAATCTTAACTTGGATTTGTAACCCAAATCCTTTACTGCACTGAGGGAAGGTTAACAGTTTAAGAGCCTAATGTTGGCTGGGCTCGGTGGCTCAGCCTGTAATCCCAGCACTTTGGGAAGCCAAGGCAAGTGGATTTCCTGAACCTGCAGGTTCAAGACCAGCCCGGGCAACCTGGCAAGATCTCATCCTCACAATAAATAAAAAGAAAAATTAGCTGGGCATGGTAGCACGCACCTGTAGTTCTGGCTACTTGGAAGACTGATGCGGAAGGATAGCTGGAGCCCAGCAGGTCGACACTGCAGCCTGGGCACTCGTTAAAAAAAAAAAAAAAAAAAAGAACCTACTGTTTCAAAGGCCCTAAAGTGAGTGTCCTCTGGGAAGAACTGCCTATGGCAGTACATTGGGGGTCAAGGACTCTGCAGATCTGACTCCATCAGAGTGTCTTTCAAACAGCGGCAAAGCATTTCAGGCTTACAATGACCAGTTAGAAAGTAGCCAACAAAAATTAATGAACTCAATAAACTACACTTAGCTACAAAATATATAACACCACAGAAAGTTACTGACACAAGATACAAACATTAATATCCATTCTATCTGTTCAGAAGCATTTAGTTGATGAGGCGATGCTGAGGGAGGAAATCTGGTTTTTCTACCTGAATAGAAGTGGTAGAGTTTGGCACAATTCCATATTTTAAAAAGAAATGTATTCCTTATGTATGCTATTGCTAAAAGAAAAAAACGTCCTGAGACAAAATCCACCCTTTTTCTATAAGAAAGATCTCAGGACAGTGGGATCAATATGGGACATTGCAATGATAATAACTTTATATTCTGCTTCAAATTCTTTTTGGAGTCAGTGGAGCATAAAACATTTTTTTTTTTACAAAAGATATTGAATTGTGAGAATTAGGCAAAACATAATGGGAAGAAAAAGTAATAATGACTTCATACCAGGACTTCAAAAAGATCCGTCAGTAATCATTCTGGCCATTCAAGTGGGATTTCTAGGTCATATTGTCCTTCCCCAGAAATGGACATAAAAATCTAAAGGCCAGAAAAGCTTTAACTGACTTTAGGCCCCAAAAAGAAACCAGCAGGCTGGACTGTGTTTACATTCTTGGGTCAGATTGATCATATTATTCCCAGCATTTTATCATAAGTTATCACATGTGGCCCCAAGTCAGATCAGGGAAAGGTATTTCCAATAAAAAAAAGTACTTTTTATTCCATCATGTTGAATAGCTAAGAGTAAAGAACCTGGCCAGGTTGCCTATTTGTGACTCGAGGAGATGCCATCCTAAAATATGACAGGAAAGTACACTGGCAAAGGGTCAACCTTTGAGTCCTCAGGAGTCACTGCAAACACCCCTGTCAGGTCTATCATTTGGGGCCTTATCAAAGCTTTCTTGGCCATCAGCAAACAGCAAATCTCTGAGGGACCTAAGTTGAGTACCAAGGTGTTGGATTGGGATGATGGCAGGTAGACCCCACAAGAAGCTGAAAGAGAAGCAAGAGCAATATTGCCTCTATTTGGAATTTCAAGAGAATGAAGAACAAAATGTGCCTCTTCAGAGGTCTGCGATCTTAAAATCACCCTGTCAAAGGCTCCTGAAGAACCAGCAACAGTTTGGATAAAACTTCCAGTGGTTAGTCCTCAAACCACTTACACCTCAGGAAAGAAATGATGCCTCTTCAGAGTTCTCTTCCAGTATCAAAATAACATTAGTTGTTCTTCTTTGAGGCAATCTGTGGCCACTGTCCCAGTGAAAAACTTCTTTTCAGATTGTGCAGTATGCTAGTATGTCAAACTCAGAAATGCTGCATGTGCTAAAATAAGTCAGAGATGGGTGACCAGATTAGGAAAAAAATATTGCAGGCAGACAACCCAAGATGAATTTTGTAAGAAAGGATGTCAAGGGGATTTCCAAAGTCTCCTAACTGAAGGAAAATGGTAGTGATTATAAATAATTTAGCAGGGAGTTATTAAAGAGAACCCACCAATTGCAGGAACTACCATATCTCTGAAGAAAAAGGGACCTTAAGGACTATGAAAAACAAATGTCAAGAAGGTACCCTATAATTATCAATTCTTCCAGTAAGGAATAAAGGGGAAAAGGTACTTTATAGAAAAATTCCATATAGGCAAGATCTTACCACAGATATTTTTCAGCTCTCTGAAAAAGAGTTACTAATAGTTTAGCTCTCTACTATATTATAAAGCATTTTTCAAAGACTTGCAAAATCTCTGTTTACAGTATCTGATAAAAATAAAGCAGAGTTCATTTTCAGCCAATGAAAGGACTCTTTACAAGGTTGTGAATTTGTTTGAGCCCCGACAAGCCACAAAAAGTACAGACTCAACTGCATGTTCAAAGTTCTCAAAACACACACACCAGCAACCAAGACACCAATAACAACCAAGTAGGAACCGCAGATCAGTCTTCCAGTACTGATCTCAATTTGGAGCAACTGCGTCACTGTGAAGAGACCACTCTCTGATGCATCTCTGCACCAGAGGGAATGAGAAAAGAAGAAAAAACTGTACAATCCTAGTCGTAGCACTAAGACAGACGCTTTCCCTTCTCTGTGTGAAAATGTCAAGGGTATCTGATTGCCTGTGAAAAATGTATGACCCAGCCCCACAACCGTATGTGACTGTTTGTAGAATAAGGAAGTTCTGGAGCCTATCTGCAATCTTGACGATGTGCTCAGGCTGCTCAGTGTTGACCACTGCAGCTGCAGCTGCTAACAGCTCTGACCACGAGGGGACATGTGCGAAGGGGTTACCAGCCAGTGGAAGAGGTAATAAGTATCCCACAAGGCACAGAGAAAAAGCAACTGCTTGACAGGCTGTGGCCTAGAGATGCCAGAAAAGAAAATTCAATTATAATACCTGGCTCAGGGCAGTCAAAGAGCCTAGAATTCACCTTTAGCTGGTGAAACCACGTATGATCTTCACTTTGCTGACCTCACTGGTCATCAAAACATAGCAGAGGGATTGTCCCAGTTGATGAATAAGTATAATAAAGTTTGGAATGCCTTCCATATCTATACAATTTGATGCATTTAAGTAATATTTTTATCCTGCATGTTTATTATCTGAGGGGGTATCCCCCCACCCCGCCCCGCGCCAAAACAGAACTATTTTGTGAAGGACAGGTCCTTTGTAGTACAGGCTTTCCCCGCTAAGTAAGTGTTCTAGGAACCCATTGGCATCAGTGTACCAGCTAGCATTGTTGTGAGAGGCTGCGTTTGGCTTTAGTAAATTTTTATTTTTTTAGATTCTTTCTACTCATTTACCCATTTCATGACTGGTGACTTACGAGTGCACTTGCCCACACCACGCTGAAATGTTCAGCAGTTTTAACCAAAAACAGCATGACCCTCATACTCCACATTCCCTACTCACCAGATCTCACCCTGAGTGACTTTCTTTTGTTTCCCCAGATGAAAAGAATCCTCAAAGGGAAACATTTTGCTGATGTAGAAGAGGTCAAACAAAACATGGCAGAAGCACTAAAAGGCATCAAAATTGACAACTTCAAAAACTGTTTTGAGCAGTGGAAAAAGTATCTTGATAGTTGTAATCTTCCAAAACTTATTTCTATTGAAGAAAACACTGAGATCATCCACCTCCTTATACAGTCATATGTAGAAGGCATACTTTTGAATGGTTTCACATCTCTGGTTTCTAATCTTCAGGTTAGAGAATTAGCCTAAACAAATGCACCTTTAGCACACTAGACACTATTTTTTTTTTATAGCAAACAGCTCCCTAACAATACACCCACGAATGCAAGATGGCAGAGAAGAGAAAAGCCAGACCCTAAGCTGAGATTCTCTTGGCTTGTATATTTGCTGGCTACTTATTTCTACACAGTGAGGGACAGGGCTGATTTTTCTCTCCAATGAATGAAAAAACAAACTAGTTTATCTTCCAAACGATATTATGTAAGATGTAATTAAGTATAATATATGGAAATACAGTTTAGAACTTCCCTCCAGACAGCTGAGGTTCAGAGAGGGCCTGCAGACCTCCTAGCTGTTCTTTTAAGTATTTTAGGAGGTGAGTGGACTGTTTGGGGGAAGAATCCCTTTGTGAAGAAGGTATCCAGTGTACTTTGTCCATCCCTCATAACTCTGCCTGGCCTAAGTCCATCTTCATCACACCTAGACCCCTGACATTTCCATCACTCAGAGGTGACAATATGAAAGATAGTTTAAGAAAGATAATGTATAAGGAGGACATGGGAAAGATGTCATACTTAGCTGGAATTAATGACATTAAAAAATAAAACTAGAAACAGCCTGTGGCAGATGAAATATGGCCATTTTTTTCACAATCTTCCTTTTGAGAAGTGGGGTTTATTTTCCTTTTACTTTGAATCTGAGTTGGCTGGTAACTGCTTTGATGACTACAGTGTGTTAGAAATGATGCTGCCAGCTCTGGGCCTTAATTATAAGAGAATTGACAGTTTCCATCTTAGTCTCTGAGACCTCTGAGCCTCCAGGTGAGAAGTCTGACTGCCCTTGCTGCAGAGACCATTTGGAAAGGGCCTTGAGGCTACATGGAGAGAGGGAAGGGCCCAGCTGAGCTCTACCTTCTAGCTATCCCCACCAAGGCAATAGGCCTGTCATTTACTAGAGTCACCTGGACACTAGCTGAATACTACTAAGTAACTCCAGTGAATACCATGTGGAGCAGAAGAATCACCCAACTAAGCCCTACCTGAATTCCTAACCACCAAAACTATGTCATATAATAAATTGGCTGTTATTTTATGTGGGGCGTGGTGGCTCACACCTGTCATTCAAGAGCTTTAGGAGGTCAAGGTGGAAAGATCAACTGAGTTCAGGAGTTTTAGACCAGCCTGAGCAATATAGTGAGACTCCAACTCTACAAAAAATAAATAAAATTATCCAGGCAGGTGGCATATGCCTGTAGGCCTACCAACTCAGGACACCGAGGTGGGAAGATTACTTGAGCCCAGGAGTTCAAGGCTGCAGTGAACTATGAACACTCCACTGCACTCCAGTCTGAGTAATAGAGAAAGACCCTGTCTTAAATAAAATAAAATGAAATGAAATAAAAATGAAAATGAAAATGAAATGAAATTATTGTTATTTTAAATCACCATGTTTTGGGGGTAGTTTGCACACCAGTAATAAATAACGAGTACAGCCTCTGAAAAAAGTACATAGTTTTAAAAACAAAATCCCCAGTCATGAAAAAATTTGATGCATTCAAAATTTTAGTAATCAGTTTAAAAAGTAGTTTACAACCTAAGTGTATACATTCACAGGGAAGGGAAAAGCTAAGGAGGAAAGATATGAATCTTTTTCCTGTTGCCAAAGTTTCCCCAAACAGATGTGATATAGTAGACATTTTTCTAAAAGTTGTATGTAAACTGGATCATCATAAATCTTTGCAACAAATATTTATTGGGTATCTGCTACATGTCAGTCACTATGTTTAACACTTAGTTTATAATAATGATAAAATTACATTTCAGAAAATCTTGCTTTCTAGCGGACCGGCTAATTAATATGTAAATTTAAAAATTGATTTAAATTAGGGGTTGGCAAATTTTTTCTGTAAGTGACCAAAGAATGGATGTTTCAGCTTTGTGGGCTAACTGCCTAAAGCTGCCTAAAGAAGCAGCTTTAGGCAGTAACCAAATGAGAGCTACTAGGTTCCAATAAAACTTTATTTATGGACACCAGATTTCATATACCTTTCTTGTGTCTTAAAATATTATTCTTCTTTTGATTATGTTCAGTCATTTGAAAATATAAAATCAATCCTTACCTCACAGACTGTGCAACATGCATGTACAGTTTGCCCATCTCTTTGTTTCAATTTCGATCCGGTTGCAAAAATTGATCAGATTGCAAAAAATAAAAAGCACTGTCAGATGAATGTAATGCTTTGGATTGCCATGATTACACATAGCAATCTACCTTCTGTTTCTGGTTTCTTCCATGCATAAAGGAGTGAACCATGGCCTGGCTCAGAGCAAGCCTAGATGTTTTACCAGGGAAGAGCTCTGGGAAGCATCAAGGTCCAGATGAGAGGAGGAGCCAGCCCAAGAAGGAGAGAAGGAACTATGGAGAGAGAGTGGGAGAATTCGTCCAGAAAGGCAGCCTGATGTTGTGTACGCATTAAGCAAGATGCACTCAAATAGAGAAAGTGGGACTTTGTCGGGAAAGTACTGTGTACCAGTATTTTTTTTAATGTCTCCCCCTCGTCAACTCCCAGTTGGGTAAAGCTACTTGTGAACATTCTTAAAACACCTACAGCAAAGCTACTTGGAAGCACAGAGATGAATAAAGGAGAAAACAACATTCCTATTATTAAAAGGCTATATCTTGTTTATTTTTATCAGGTGGCCACCTACCCTTCCTTTAAAATTTGACTTTCCTCTTTAAACTGAAGTAAATTCAGTTGGTAAGAGACTTGCTAGATTTGATGCTTTTCATATCAATGTTTTGTATTTGCTTTGTTTTTATAAGGAGAGCCTTCAAAAACTATTGTCAGAGTTGAAAAATGTATGCAGATCTTCACAGTAAGCCTGTTTGTTCACCAACCCCCTCACCCCTTTCCCCAAGTATGATTGCTCAGGAAAGCTAACTATTGGGAGAAAAAGAGAGGGACTGCAGACCTCCTAGCTCTTTTTTTAAGTATTTTAGGAGGTGGGTAGACTGTTTGGGGGAAGAATCCCTTTGTGAAGAAGGTACCCAGTGTACTTTGGTCATCCCTCATAACTCTGCCTGGCCTAAGCTAGTCTTCATCACACCTCAACCCCAGGTATTTCCAGCACTCAGAGGTGATAATAGAAAAGGCAGTTCAAGAAAGATAAAGGGTAAAGAGAGCATGGGAAAGATGTTCTACTTAGCTAGAAATAATGAAGTTAATGTCTTTGTATTCAGAGACAATGTGTCTCCTGGTTTGTGTTCTTCCTGCATCCTTTCCATGCGTTCGTCATCGTGATGGTGTGTTCTTCGTCCCCAGGGTAACAGCTGTGACCTACATTTTCACATTCTGATGCTCTTTGTGGCTTCCTTTCCCCTTCAGGGGACCCATGACACTTTAGTCAAAGTACTCTTTCCAATAGCTGATGACTTAGTGTCAGGCAAGTCAGCAGCTTCCTCCATCATTCTGTCCATACAGACACCCAAAGACAGGAATTGGGTAAGCATGTAGACTGACCTAAGATAGGTCTAGTCTGCTCTGGGGAAAAAATAGAAAGTCCTTTAATGAAATACAGGCAGCATTTTGCATGATTTATTTAGAATAAACTAGATGACTAATGACTTGTGGGTTTCTCTTCACTCAAAAGGTCGCGTGAGTCTTTTTTTGGGTCTCAATCAACCACTTCCACCTTGCTTAACTTAAAAAAAAAAAAAAAGCCAGCCAAGCATGGTGGCTCGTGCCTATAATCCCAGCACTTTGGGAGGTTGAGGCTGGAGGATTACTTGAGCCCACGAGTTCAAGACCAGCCTAGGCAGCATAGCAAGTCCTTATCTCTTCAAAAAAATCAAAAAATTAGCTGGTATGGTGGGGCACACTTGTTGTTCCAGCTACTCAGAAGGGTGAGGCAGAAAGACCACCTGAGCCCAGGATTTCAAGGCTGTGATTGTGCCACTGCACTTCAGTCTGGGAGACAGAGTGAGACTCCCAACTCAAAAAAAGAAAAGCTTCCAACAGTAGAATTTTTTAAAGTAAATTCTGTAACACCTCCCCCATTCTCCAATCATGCCCTTTTTAATTACTGCTTAGCTTTTATTGAAATAATAAAAGAAAAGTTTAAAAATGTGAAGGTAAGTCTTGCTCTTATCATTAGTGTTGTTTTCTGTTAGAATAAGCCCAGCTTTGGGGCTATGGACACATAACCTGTTTAGATAAGAGCAGTACTTATGTAACCACAGCTTCCCAAACCACATCAATAGCACAAATTTGAAAGCTAGAGGGAGAAGAAGGGGAAAAAAGAGAAAAGGAAGAAAAGGAGGCTCAGTCTCAATCAAAGACATATTTGGTTCTATGTCTATCTTTTTAAACCAGGAGTCCAACTCTACAAGAGTTCCTCCTCACCCGTCCCTCTATACCTGACTTGACAAGCAGCTTGACTTTTCCCTTGCTAAGGGAAAAACCCTTACTACCTCCTTTCTCTACGAACATTGGAGACAATATAATTAAGTAGGCATATAAGGAATGCAGAATCCTTAGCCAACAAGGATCCTTCAGTCTTTTTAAGTGTGACACAATCTTTCCCATCCCATTCGCCAACCAATAACAGCCCTTCCACCACCACTGTTCTTCCAGCATCTCTAACTTCCAAGAGCATCTCACTGGCCAGGTATAAGAAAGCTTTCCTTCCAAATCAAACATCCAGTCTTGATGACTGAGCTCTGCGTGTTGGAACGTGCCCCTTTTCCCCAGTCACCTCACTCTTTAGGAAGCTGTGCTAGGCAAAGCTCCCCAATAAATACCCATGTTCATTTTCTACTTCTGGAACCTGTGAATATGTTGGATTGCATTTTTTTAAGAAGGAAACTAAGATGGAATTGAGGCGCCTTATAAGCTGACCTTAACATAGGAAAAGTGCCTCCCATCATCCGAGCGGGCCCAACATAATCACAAAGATTCTTACAAGTAGAAGAGGGAGACAGAAGAGATCAGAGTGACGTGATGTGCAAAAACTCAGCTGGAAGATAGAGAAAAGGGACCACAAGCCGAGGAATGTGGGAAGCCTGTAAAAGTTGGAAAAAGCAAGGAAGAAGGTTCTACCCAAAAGGTTCCAGAAATAAATACAGCCCTGCTGACACTGCCTAATGTCTCTAGACTTAGCATTTACTTCTAAAGTTCTCTTCACAATTTTTGCCACAGAACCTAATAATTTTTGCATAAATTGTTGCATTGATTGGCCTACAGAATATCCCAGGTACCTTACAGGTATGCAGAGTCAGTTCAATTCTTCATTCACTCATTGGATAAACACATTGTTGAGTCAAATGATGCCTTGGTTTCCTGTAAACTCTGAGACTCTAAAAGAAATTAAACACACATAGAAGTGAAAAGATTATAGCTATGACTTCTGAGAGCTAAGATTCAAGAAAATAACTGCTTCAGTAAATGCCTTTGCCATTACCTTCATTTTTCTTTCACGTTTGTGTTCTCTAGAAATCTAAAGAATTGTGAATCAAAAAGCTCTAAGTGGAATGAGTTGATAGTTTTGCCACCATAGGAACTTGTCTTAATATGAAAAGTACTCTGTTTAACCAAAACGTAAATAAATTTTCCAGAAAATCAACACTTTAATGGTGGTATAGTTCAGTGGTAAAGGCCCAGACTCCAAGTCCAGAACAATCCTGGCTGTTTCCCACAAGATACAGTAGAGAACAAATAACTTAACTTTATACTTTATTTCCCCATGTGTAAAATTGGCAAAATAATAATATCTACTTTACAGGATAGTTGTAAAATGGAATAGATTCATACATATGAGAAGTTTAGGGCAGTATCTGGCATACAGCAAGTGCCATTGATCACTGTCATACTTTGTCATGTCTTTGGTTCTCCCATCATCATGGTTTTGAATATCCTGAAAGCATCTTATCTTGCCAAAGTTCAGACTTAACAACACATGTCTTTCCAAAAGAAAGTAAGATGATGTACTTGTCCCCAATAGCCATCCAAATGTGAAATCCATGTTTGGAAAACTTTGCAATGTTTCTTCTGTACTGCTAACTGCCCCCTTAATTAAGGCTGAAATAAATTTCTCTAATGTTTATAAAGCATAGGTAAGTCAAAAATAGCTCCCCTAAGCTATTTTACAAAATTCCTCAGAGAAGTAATTTCACAAAGTATAAAAGGCAGACCATTCGCTTCAAAAGTACCCAGAATGTTTGTTAATTCTCAGGCTTTACTTAGATTCAATAGATTAGAATGGTGGCTCTTGAAACTGAATATTAATAAGTATATTATAGACAGCATGTGATTCTTATACATACAAAGTTTAAGAACCATTGCCTTAACAAATCTTTAGTTTAAAACCTACTTTCATTTTACTAAGGGAGATCATTTGGCAGGTAAAAACAACTACAAAGAAAGACCAGGGTTAGCTGAGTTGAATTAAAGCAAATTGCCCATTTGCTTTCTTAAGAAAGTAAAATAGGAGGGCCTTGTATACCAGAGAAACTGATTCATTAACAAGAAAAGCATTTATTATCTCTTCGTAGCACAGACACCACTGTGTTTATATACGCTGGTATAAAATAAATGAGTTTTATAATGCAGGCTTTCCGCTACAATTATGTGTGATTTTCATAGTGGACATTCCACTAGCACAATCTAGATTCTAATATTGGAGTGTTTAAAAAGTACCCACGCAAGATAGTAATATTAAAAATGTTACAGTTGTAGTGAATGCATTCCTTATTAACTTTGCTTTAACTTGTGATATAATTAACAGACAATCAACAGCTCGTAAAATAGAAAGAACATTGCCTCAGCATGCACATTGTGAAATAAGGGGATTACGTGTCAAAAATGTTCTAGGAATAGAAGAGTTGACATCATCTACAGCATGGTGATGAGTTTTCCTCATACACCTCCAAAAAAGGAAGAGCAGAACTTTGTTTCAGGAGGATACATCAAATATTTCTTTGTACTTTTATCTTTTTATTGATTGTTTTATTTTCATTGTGACAAGTTAATGTTACATCTCAAATATTTAATGAAAATATTTTTGAGCACATATGTCTTTATATGACTATTTTTTTTCAAAGTATGAATAGTAGTAATAGTAGTCCACCTGTATCAGAATCCTTTTTTTTTCTTCTTCTTTCAAAAAAATATATCTAGATCATAATCCAAGTTTCCAATGTTAGGACCTAGAAATCGGCATTTTTAGCCAGCTTCTTTGAAAATATGTAATGAAATTTAAACTTAATGACATATATATATATTTTTAATTTTGAAGTACTTTAAAATGATCTTAATGGTGAACTCAATGAACAAAAATCCAGGAAATTTTTTTTGAGTCGGAGTCTCACTCTGTCGCTCAGGCTGGAGTGCAGTGGCACACTCACTGCCATCACAGGGTCAACTCTGGCGATTCTTCCACTTCAGCCCATCTAATTTTTTTATTTATTGTAGAGATGAGGTCTCGCCAAGTTGCCTGGGCTAGTCTCAAACCCACAGGCTCAGGCAATCCACTCACCTAGACCTCCCAAAGTGCTGGGATAACAGGCTGAGCCATCAAACCTGGCCGAAATCCAGGAAATTATGGGATATCCTATTGTGTAAGAAATTAAATCTATAACTGTATTAAGAAGCAATAAATAAATATTGGCAAATAACAATTTGCCAATAAATATTGGCAAACAACTGTGTACCAAAAATAAGTTAATCAATTAACACAAGAGAAAATAAAATCAAGACAATGAGCTATGAATCCTTTGACTTTACCAGTATCAGGAAAATAAGTCATTAAAGGAATATTATATCTGTTAAATGTGGACTCACAGACCAAAGTAACCTAAAATAATCTTAAAACCTATGTATCCTACTGATGGCCTTTATTGCCTCTTATTTGTCAGGGGGGGAAAGCTTATTATGTATTCGCCAAAAACATAAATAGAATGCAAAATAAACCAACATGTTTTGCAATTTGTTGTTGTTGTGTTATCTTTGACTCTAAAGCTTTTTCTTGACACAAGTAGTGTCACTCAAGAATTAGCTTCCATCTGCATGAGTTCTTCTTCATGGAGGAGATGGTCTATGCTCAGGGGCTCATTGCTGGCCCCGCAACTCATGAGCCTAGCTTACCGGCAACACAGATGAGCATCCTCTGACTTGCTTCTCTTCCTACCATACAGGTTTGTCCTAGTCTGATTGAGAAATGACACTTGCCTCCACCTCATGCCAATAGCAGTGCCACAGGCATCATAGCCTCTATCCATCACTTTGTTTCCATATAAGGTGAGCTGGAGTAGCTACAGCACCTCTCACTCCTATTCCGCACCCCAATTAATTACCTCTTTTATGTTAGTGGTTTCCTCTCTAAAATTATCAGGAAATATTTTTAAATGATATAAAGTTTACAACACTAAAAAAATTAAATCATGTTAACATTACCTCATGTGCTTTTTAAAATTGCATGTAAATCTATTCATAATCATTAATCTTCTTTTTCACTCAACAATATATGATACTTATTTTTCACAACTACATTTATTTTAATAACAGTATAATGTTCCTTCAAATAGGCAAACGGAGTTTACCTAAACTACCCCTACTGTTAGGCATTTATGATGTTTCACAATTTTTACTCTTATAAATTATGTTTTAATGAGTATTGTGGTGTTTTCTATATATTGAATTACTACTTTAGAACAGATTCACACTTCCAAGATTAGTAAGCAAAAGTATAATATTTTTGTTAATATTTGAAAAAGGTTATGCCAGTTTACAGACCCACAGCAAAGGTCATAATGACTCACTTTTTCACAGCCTCTTTGTCAAAATTTAATATATTTCCTTATTTTTGCTAGTTAAGTGAAAAGAAGTCCCTTTGCTGTTACAGTAATCTGCAGTACTTTGTTGTTTTTTCCCCAAGTATGTTTATAGTAAAGCTTCTTGAAAGCTTGAACCAGGGAAGTAGAAATAAGAAGAATATGAATGAAAGGATGGATGCACAAAATAATTGCAATCAGCCGGTGAAGAAGACTTGAGACATATGGGTGTAATGCAAGAGGAAAAGTCCAACAAAATGAAAAGAGAATGGGTTCAGTGTCTAGAGGAGCTCTGCAGGGGCCAAGTGAAGAGCTCACAGGACTTGGATTAGAGAAGAAGATAACGAATAAGCATCTGTCGGGCACTTACTGTGCCCAGCAACTATGCTAGATAATTCCTTGAGTACATCCTGAGTGCCAGCAACTATGCTAGATAATTTACATGCATTATATTATTTAGTTTTTGCAATAGTCCTGTAAACTAGTATATTGCATTAAATCTTATCCCACCAACATTGTGTTTCTGCCTGAAACCTCAGAAAGTGACCTAATATGGAAATAAAGTCTTTGAAGATGTAGTTAAGATGAGGCCATACTAGATTAGAGCGGATCCTAAATCTAATGATGAATATCCTTATTAAAAAGGCCATATGAAGACACAGACTCACACGAGGAAGAAGGTCATTTGAAGGTCGAGGCAGAGATTGGAGTGCACAGCTATAAACCAAGGAAAACCCCAAGGACTGCCTGCAAAAACAAGGAAGATGCAAAGAAAATCCTTCCCTAGAGCCTTCAGAGACAGCATGGCCCTGCTAACACCTTGATTTCAGATTTCTAGCCTTCAGAATTGTGAATTTCTGTTCTAAGTAGCCAAATTAGTGGTAATTTGCTATAACAGTCTCAAGAAATAAATGTTAAGTATTTAAAAATTATCTTACAGATGAAAATAAAGTTTAAACAGATTCAGTAACTTCTAAAGGGTCTATCAGAGGCAGAACTAGGATTCAGACTAGAGCCACCTGACCCCAACTGGAGTCTTTATTCCACATTTTGCTGTTTCATATAAATCTTTGATGTTAAGCCTGAGTTTGCCACCAGTTAGCTATTGACCTTGAGAAATTCATGTAAATATCTTTTGGTCTTAGTTCCCCATGTACTTAGTGCTTTTGCCATTGATTTCTTTTACCTCTTCCACATCAGCAGAATGGTTCCCTTTGAGGACTTTTTTCATCCAGGGAAACAACAAAAAAAAGTCATTCCGGGTGAGAGTGGATGAATAAGGGAAGGTAGGGCATGAGGATCATGTCGTTTTTTTGTCAAAAACTGCTGAAAACTCAGCTCATTGTGGGCAGGTGAGCTTGTAAATCACCCATCACAAAATGGGCAAATGCCTTGAAAAAAATCTGTAAGAAAAATTCACTGAAGCCAAACGCAGTCTCTCACAACACTAGGTGGTACACTGATACGGATGGGCTCTTTCAACACTTACCTAGCAGAAGAAGCCTGTACTACAAGAGACCCATCCTCCAAAAAATAATTCCTGTTTTTTAGGGGGTTCCCCCACGTAAGAAAGAAAGGAGTTTTGAGAACCTTAACATTATGGACTTAGAGTTATGAATCTGCTAGTATCAGAAATCAACTCTTTTTTTTTTTTTTTTTTTGAGTTGGCGTCTCACTCCGTCGCCCAGACTGGAGTGTAGTGCCCGCTTCCCGCCTCCGCAGCCTCGACCTGCTGGGCTCCAGCGACCCTTCCGCCTCAGCCTTCCGAGTAGCTGGAACTACAGGCGCGCGCTACCATGCCCGGCTAATTTTTTTGATTTATTGTAGAGATGAGGTTTCGCCTGCCCAGGCGGGTCTCGAACCCGCGGGCTCAGGAAATCCACTCACC